>JBCNYG010000012.1:28169429-28183466 GCA_039654305.1 Porochilus rendahli | reverse complement strand
TGTGTCAGAGAGTAAAATTTTGCTCATCATCAGGTTGATGTCATCCTACAGTTGAGTGACATTTAAAGGACCTTGGTCAGTGGACAGTTCTTTTTGCCCTCTGCCAGTCTGTAACTTTGTTGTCTCCAGTGTTTATTACTTGACCTTGTTTTTATGAAGTGATGTCCTTGAAATTCTGGGGAAGGAACCTCATGCTCACTGTATTCCATCTGCCAGTGAAGCCAGAATTGAACTCTTCTTGTTCTCACTTAAAGTTTTAGGCATGATAAATAATTATTTTGTGTTCTACATGATATTAAGGTACTACTAGCAATGTTTTAACATTCAGACTGGTTATATTGCAAGATAATGATGACCATAACAGTGGTTTTCTCAGTAAATAAGGTTTGTTACAGGATTAAATGAAATTAGGTGTGCTTGTGTTAGAATCCCACCACAAACACTGGAATGAAAACACAGACACTAGACTACCAGATGCTGATTTAAAAATAACAAAAATTTCAGTGCCATATATAATCAAACAATCAGATATCCAACTAATACCTTAGTGTGTGTCTGTAAGCCAGTAATATGTCTCTCCAGTAACCTCCCTGGGGTCAGCAGTGTGGGATCAATGCTATTACTAAGGTCAGTTGCTTTCAGGGAAGTGATAAATTGCCAGTAAGGTCTGTGCTGCATCAAATGAGATGTTACCATGGAAAGAAAATTTGCAGTAATTCTCAAGACTCTCCGCAGAGCTTTTAAGGCTAGCAGGGGCAATTTTAAAAGAAAGTCTCTTGTTTTAATACTGTCTCAGCTTGCTTGTAATAATCTTTAGAAGGTTCACCTAGGACTACAGTGTCATCAGTTTGTTAAAGCATGAAGCACCAGATATCTGAAACAGCCCATTTCATGAACAACATATTATCCAAATTGCTCATTACATGTCTGTATTACATTTAGGGGAAATTGGTTCTGAATTGCTGTAGGGCAAATGATCACTGGTTCATTTTCTTCCTGTGCAAGTATTACTCTGTTCTTATTCAATGCTGCCAGATGATTTTGCGGAGGAGTCTGTGTTACTGTGACTCTGTGTAACAAATTCTGTTTTTGCTTGTTTGGCAAATTGAACTTGCTGTAATAGCGCATTGTCTCTGCAATATTGCTTGCCCTTGTAACAGTGATGCTGTGAAATCATCATGGCAATGTAGTGTATGTTTCTTGGCTGGTAAACTCCCCTGTATTTTTGATACGGATACTAGAGCGCTGAATATTGGTCAATGCTATTCATTACTGCCATCCTCACCATCTCTTAGTCACTCTCAGCAAACACATGTTATCATTTTCTGTGAAATGGACAGCAGCTTGTGTTGTGCCCATGATAATATCAAGTCATTCAGCAACACACCTCATATTTATGGCATTTAGCTGACACCCTTATTCTTATTTATTTTTTTTTTACACAACTTGGTAATTGAAGGTTAATGGCCTTGCTCAGGGGCCCAACAGTGCAGCCTGGTGGTATTTGGTCTTGAACTCCCAACCTTCAGATCAGTAATCCAGAGGCATAACAACTGAGCTACCACAACCCTCTTCAATCCACCTTAAAAAAATATATATGATTAGATTTTACTGGAAAATGTGTGTTGCCCAATCTTACATTTGGGATTTATTTATGACAATACTCCATTCACACTTTTTGGCTTCAATTCCAAGGTCCTCAATTCCACATGAGACATCACAAAAAACAATAAACTAAATACAATCTGCAGCAGTGTCTAGCGTCAAAGCGATGACATTCTTGTATTTTTTTTTTTTTTTTGAGAAGGAATGGAGGTTTAGCACAAATGAACCGCATAGTATGACATTGCATCCTCGCTGTGACAAAAGATGAAATTAAGCTAAATGACACAAACATTACAAGGTATTAATTGTAAGTAACAATGCATGTTCTCAACCCTAATAAAAAGAAAACAGTAGTTGTTGTTGCAACCATGTAGGTTTATTTGAGATCTATCCAGAGACCTATCCTTTTACTTTTCATATACACGTTTTTCATATACATATACACATTTTTTACTTTTTACACATTTTTCATATACATTTTCATATACATCTCTCTCTTTCTCACTTTCTCTTTGTAAGTGAAATGGAGGTGTTGATTGGTTCTGTCCTGTGTTTGGTTATATGTAAGGGGCCTATAGAGAAATTCTTTTTTAATGATATTTTGACATGCCAGGAATATGAACTCAATAAAAAGTTCTAGGGAACATCCTGTAGCTTTGAAAAGTGCTTTTTAAATGTCAGCTTGTCCCCGTTGATCCACCAGTCATGATAAAGGCCTTAGTGAACTGTCTGAATGTTGATGCACATTTGTGTTTATATTCTCCTTGGCCTTTGGTCATTTCTCTGCATGGGTTGAACACTGGGCTTTAGAAGTGTAGACCTCTGTGGAGTATAAATCAATGTTTAGAATTCTGCCTCATAGATATAAGGGTAAAAAAGAAATAAAGTTGAAGTCAATTCTCAATGTCACAATCTGAACTGGACTTGTTTTTCTTTTTATAGAGAAATAATGACCTTAAAATGGTGAGTGCTTGAGTGGGAGAAGATTTTCGGTAATCACTCAAAGTGAGAATGTCAGATCTTGGACTGTAATAAAATACCAATCTCATAGGGATTTTCCTTTTTTGCCCTCTACCTCCTGTTTCCTCGTTGCCTTCACAGGAACATGCACACTTGAATTACAAATTACTGAGTACAATTCTAGAGCTGCATGGAGGTGTAGTGGTTAGCACGTCCACCTCACAAGCAGGGCGATCCTGGGTTTGAGTCCCAAGACTGGTGAAGGCGTTTCTGCATGGAATTCTCATGCCCTCCTTGTGTGGGTTTTCTCCGGGTACTCCGGTTTCCTCCCACAGTCCATGCACATTAGGCTAACTTGCTGCTCCTAAATGCCCCTAGGTGTAAAAGTAAATGGTTGAGGGTGTTGAAGGAGGGTACCCCACCTTTGTCAACTAAGATAGGGTTAAGATATAGTATGAATAATTGAATAAAAACAACTTTTTAAACGCTCTTGTATAGAGCACTTCAAAAGTACCGACCATCGAAAATATGTATTAAAGTTCACAGGTATTCTCTTGTTTACCATCTGTTTATATATTAGACTATGTGAACAGATATGTATGTTTTAAAGCTACAGCCCATTTCTGCTGCCTTTGCATCTCTTCCTACTTCCTACTCCCAGTTACATGACTTTGGGAACATGACTATTGTCACATGATCAGCAAACCTGGATTTCATTCCACAAATTGCATACTCTATATAAAGACACAGCTCTTTGTTTGAGAATATCTGATATTATGGCTCTTGTTTCAGCGTTGTCTTGTATTTTTGGTGTTACTTTGTTTAAATGGTTAATTTGCTTTTGTCTTTAAGTTATTTGCTGAAGTAAAGTGTGCCCAACAAATCCACATCATGACAGTCAAGCTCTGAAAAACAGAAAAAAAAAAACCCAAACAAACCCAGAAACAAAATAGGCGTCATAAAAATTGAGACTTGTTTTTTGCAATTATATTTTTTAATTAAAACCATGTTGAGAAAGCACAAATACAATTTACTAAAAGTTAAAAGAACATTTTTTGATTTAGGTTATGGAATTTTCCTTTAGCTATCCACCTGCAAAGGTTGTGCTGGCTGGCGGGATTTGATTAATCTCAATCCCAAATGTTTTCAGTTTATAGTCCAGAAAAAACAGATTTATGTGTGCGACTTAAATGGAAATGATGGAGTCCCACTGATAGCTACATGGAAAGAAAGAAGCTGTAAGACAAATGAAAGTGTTGGATCGTTCTCCCTAATCCCTGACACGGCCATTATCATATGGCAGTATCTCTGTACCTCAGGCTTTTTTTCCCAGCTGGTTTGACCATATGTTCGTAGAAAAAAGATTTATCAATCAAGAACAAGAAGAAAATATGATTGAAGTGGTGCATGCCTTTCATATACACAGAACTTAAGCATGTTGGTCTTTAGTGTTGATTGGATCTCTGGCTGCACATGCAGTCTGTTCAGAGCCCATGTGCTGTCATAAGGCCAGCTGCTAATGAATTCATTAGGGATCATCTACATATTCTGATTGAAAAGGCAGTGTTTAATATTGTAATGTCTTTCTTGCTTAATGAATATCAAGATGTAGCACTTAAAAGAAAATAAAGGAAAGAATATATATATTTTTTCTCTATGCTGCTTTCTGCACTTTTATGCTGTTTGTACACCACTCAGGCTGGCACAATGTCAGAAGGGGCACGGGCACAGCAGCAGATGGCTGAAGAATATTATAGGTCCTTGCCGCAGGGCCAGCCTGCTCCTCTCCCATTGCCTTTCTCCTCGCCACATTCCCACTGTTTCTTTGCTCAACACTCTCACATACATGGCTTTACAGACCTACGTGTCTCCAGTGGTACCTTCTCTGATCTCTGATTCATTCAAAATACAAGAAATGTTTTAGTGAAGCACAGTGTAGTTACTGAGGGCTGCTACATAGAAACCTACAGCACATAGACATGACTGCAAATCTTTAAAAGACAAGCATTATCAACTTCAGCAGTACAGATGTCAGAAGAACAGATGTGGTTCAGTATAGGTAGTAGCGCATTTGGAGGCCACATTGCTGTCTATTTACTTATGTCTCATCAGTTCTGCATCATTAATTTGAAATGAATGCAATGAAGGTAAAATACAGGAGGAGGAAAAGCCTACAATACTCAAATACATCCTACATTTTGGGATGTGCTCATGCATAAAGAGACTGGCTGATGGAAGAGACAGCCTGCCATTACAATCTTTTAGACATCTTACCCTATCATTCCTCTTGTAGCTATGAAAAATATATCCCAAACAGTTTCAGTAGCATGAAGCAACTAGGAGTTCAACTCCTCCTGGATAGGATGCGAGTCCATCACAGGTTACCTTCCCAGTATTTTTACTGGTACCTATTTATACTGCTAGGTGGGCAGAGGCACACTTGTGGTTACGACCTTGCCTGGGGGTCTTAGCACAGTAGGGGTCTAACAGGGATGCGAACACATGATCTCCTGATAATGAGCCCAGCATTCTAACCACTACGCTACCAGTCCCACATAACATTATATGGACTTTCTTAAATGTTCACCTCCAGAGGGAATACCATGGTATATCCATCTATGAACATGGAAATATAATATGTTAGAGACAAAAAAATCATAGAAATTATACTGTAACAGAAAAGGTACTTTATATGTAATATACTGCTCTCCGGTTATGATGTTAGGATAAGTGTAAAGATAAAGTGTATACTCAAGGGTGTTCATAGCAAGAAATGTGTATGGTTTTCCATTACAAATAAAGAAATTCACAGATACAATAAAACATTAGTAAAGAATGTAACTATAGTTATATGAGCCCTGGTTACCCACCAGGGAGATTAAAAATAGTGGCAATTACATTAAGGCTAACATCTTGTGAATGCAGCAATGAAGTGTTTATAAAAAAGTCTTATTCATCAGTGTTGGTTTACTTCACTACTGTATCTCATTACACTGGTTTACTTTTTAAACTGAACATGCAAACTCCACACAGAAACGCCTGAGCTGGGACCTGAACCCAGGACCTTCTTGCTGTGAGGCAGACGTGCTAACCACTACGCCACTATGCCACCCATCTTGACATTATTATTTACTATTTATTTATTAGTCAGTGTGCCCCTTGTTTTTTTTTGACTGCATGCATGGTTAATGTTGGTGATGGTTGGTGGAATATTATGGCTGTCATTCTGTATATCAGAAATGTGTTTTTGTTGAAAGTAATAGAAGGGGTCAAAGCAAAATTGAAGTTAAGTCACTTTTTGTGTACAAGCATGTTTATGATACCAAGTAACAGCATAAACAAGATGTTTTCCATCAGCCAATTAAATTGCTTAATTCTCATGTGACTCTAGTATGAAATGACTATCTAAAGTTTCTGCAACAATGGGGATATGGCCAGCCTGGACTTCAGTCTTGCATAATCCTGCAAGGGTTGCAGGGAGGCTGGAGCCTATCTCAGCCGACTCTGCACAAAGGTGTGGTACACCCTGAACAGCTCACCGGTCCATAGGAGGGCCAACACACACAACCATTTACACTTACACTCATACCTTGGGGTAATTTGGAACAGCCAATTAGCCTATTTTGCATGTCATTGGACTGTGGAATGAAACTAGAGTACCCAGAGGAAACACAGTCAAACTCAGTGAGAGCATGCAAATTCCACTCAGAAATGCCCTCACTAATCCTGGGACTTTCGTGATATGAGGCAATTGTGTTAACTACTACACGACCATGCTTCCGTGCCTGGGACTTGTTTTTATTAATTGGCTCCTTTTCATATGTGGAAGTGCCTTTGTTTTGTTCTCTTCCCATGATTGAATGATTTTTTTTATGAGGGATTTGTTTCCCTCTAAATAAATCTATTTTAATAAAGGGTTGTATTTTTCTACATTCTCCATCGGGAAATAAAGCTACTTTACAAAAAAGTGGATTTTTAAAAAAAAATTTAGACAGGGTGCCAATAATCATGGATGGCAATGGCAAACTTTAATCATGGTCCAATTTTCTTTTTGGAGTGCAAATTTCAGCTAGAACATAATCAGTTGTATGTTGTATGATATATGCATATCTATATACCTATCTTTATATATATATATGTGTGTGTGTGTGTATCAAACAACATGCACTGATTATGTTCTAGCAGAAATTTATATATATATATATATATATATATGCACGTGTGTATATTTTAAGAATGAAAAGTATTCTGTCCTAAAAACGTTTCCCAATTCTTCTGGCTACAGACACCACTTTCATGGATATATTCACAGTCTCAATATCTGCTGCACTAGCCCAAGGATGCTACCTTACTTCTGAAAGGTTCGCAGCTGCTCCAAGGGAGTTGTTTTAGTCCAATCTTGAAATGAAAAGGGACTGAGCAAGCACCTGAGTCCCCATGGAGATGACTAGATTCTCCAGGTGTTTTAAGTAATACTTGAATGACTGAGGCAGTTTAGCCATATAAAGACTTTGCTGTCCAGGGCTGATCAATGGCTGTGTGCATTGTAGGATAGTTGTTGAAAGAGAGTACAAAGATTGTGACTTGGGGAGGCATCTCAAGGGATATAAAGCTCAGTCACCCTGTGATGTAGTTTCAAAGGTTGAGCTGTCATCCATGACGAGATGTCTGCCAGGTATGCTGAGATATGAGCTGAAACATGAAGGGTGGAAAAGAAAATGAGCTGGGTATAATCAGCATATGCAGTAGTGGTATGAAAAAAAAAATCCATGGGAGCATGATACCTCAGTGAGAGCAGGTATAGTGTAAGCATAAAGATGGATCACGCCGTCAAGTTGGTGAGTCTGCATGGACCTGATATGGATCCTCTCTATGTCAGTTTATTTAATTGTGTCTTAATGTAAGAAGCAAACCAATGTCATGCTGTGCCACTAATTCCTAATTCCCTGCTCATTAAGCCATGACCTAATGGCACATTTCAGGGGCCAAGCCTATTGCCAGTGTGTTGTTGTGCTGTATCCCTTATTGTATGAATAGATTGATAGGAAGAAAAATGTGTACTTGTGCTTAGTACATGTAAAATCTAATTACACACTAATTTTCTTTTTAAATGCAGAACAAATATGTGACAGTGTGCAACAAATAAAGGTGATAAGAGTTTGGTCAGATAGAACTATGGTTATCAGTGATTGGTCAAAAGCACAAACCAGGTATTACACTGTGGTTCAAACCAACCTGCTGTCTAAACTAGTATAATGTGATAAAAAGCAGAGCTGAAAACCCATATCAAGCTGAAAAAATAATTTTTTATTCGTTTTATTTGCCAAAGTGGTCTAAAGAGTATCCAAACCCCCAACAAAGTCTTCAAGTTGTCAACCCCAAAGCAGCATTTGGCTCCATTACTGGCTCTGATGTCAGACTTACTGTAACAAACGAATTAGTCTGGCTGGTCTGTCAGTCGGATATTTAGTACAAAAACTGTGCTGTACATCACTACATGATTAAGGCCTTGTTATATGAGTGCACATGTTCAAGGAGGTGTGTCACAGGACCCTGGAGAGTCTTAGTGCTGCAAGTATCCTGGCTGTCCTGTACTCAGGCAGATTTCAAACTGAACAACCATTCAACATGCTTAGTACTGTTTATTGTCCTTTTTTTAATTTATAATTTCACTATTCATTGTTATTCAGATGATGATGGGTTTCCTGAAAAGAAGGTTTTATTTGCTGTAGTCCCTGGCTTCATTAGGAGTTTGGATCTATAGCCACTTGTCTGTAGCACTCTTTGAAACTATGGAGCTACATAAACACTGAAATGTGTTCCATCCATGCATTTGCTGAACTGTCTAATCCTTCTGTGGTCATGAGAAGGTTGGAGGCTAACGCAGACTCTGAGCGAAGGCAGTGTAATCCCTGAACAGCTGGCCTGTTCATCGCAGAGCCGAAACACACAACCCCACGCACTCAAGTTCACACATAGGGGCTATTTGAAATAGCCAGTTAGCCTAATATGCATGTCTTTTGATTGTAGGAGGAAACCAGAGTGTCCAGATGAAACCCACACAAGCACGGGGAGGACATGCAAACTCCCACAGAAACGCCCTCACTAAGCCTGTGATTTGATCTCAGGATCTTCTTGCTTTGAGGCAGCTGTGCTAACCATCATCACCACACCGCCATCATTCAATCATGTATGCTCAGATATTGCACCCTTTATTTTTTTTCTAGGGCCTCTGATTCAGACCGCCTTTCTAGCCACATTACCTGCTTCCAAATGCAGTTTCAGATACAGTTAAATTTCTGTTGCAGTTTTAGCACCACCAGTTATAACTGTCTAAATTTAAAATTCACTGACTTGCAAATAAATCCTCTATGTCAGCAGTATGACAGTAACTGCTGCTTTTTTATATCTTCAGTGACATTAATTAGCTTGGTGCAAGTGATAATGCTGCAAATAAAATTTCCAGAATTTTACAAAACAATTACATCAATTAGGATGAAAATATTTGATCTCAAGTTGCTACACAAAATTTCATTAAATGTGACAAAAGGGTCAAACAGATATTTCATTAATCCTTCTAACTTAGGGACCGTGTATTAAGAAAATGCATTGTAGCTGTAAGACTTCCTGCTTGTAAAAGGTAAAGAGAGAAGAATTAATAATGATGCAGTGTCTGATCGACATGTACTAGGGTGTTTAACTGGACTTTTTCTACATTGTTCTTAACAACATGATTATGAATAGAAATGTATTTTCACTGTATCCACAATTACCGAGGGAAGTGATAAGAAATCAACAAAGAATGCATGCCTTATATATTTATTTTAGGACACAACCTGAGTTTAATTATACTGTCATTGATTTTTCAGATGTATAATTAGAAAGGAACACTTGAACCTAAACACCATACATAATTATTATCATACTGCTCCCTCATTACTCTATTGCATTATTATATATTTAATATACAAATGGATATTTGATCAGATAGAGATTGCAAAATGTTTATTCTTCATGGTGAAATCCTGGGCTTGGCGAGGGTATTTCTGTGTGGAGCTTGCATTTTTCTCCATAATCTCAAATTGGTTTCCTTCGGGTACTCTGGTTTCCTCCCACAGTCCATAAACATGCACATTAGACTAATTGGCTGTTTCATATTGCCCATAGGTGTGAGTGTTTGTGTTGGCCCTGCAATGGAGTTGCAGAGATCAGAGTTGGCTGAGATAGGCTCCAGACTACATGTGACCCTAGTAGGATTAAGCAGTTCTGCAAATTAATGAGTTAATGAACTTTTTGTTTCTTTTGTGCAGAAGTGACTGCTTTCATTGTACATGATATTCAGTAAACTCATAGATCTTTTGTAGCCCTAAAAATGTTTATCTGTAGGAATGATACCAAATTTTGAAACATGCAAAACAATTTTGAAAACATTATTGATAAAAATGAACAGAGATTTTTTTTATCCTTAAGGTGCTGAATAGAATTTACATAAAAACTGTTTTCCTTGTTTCTATTGTGTGACACTGACAATGCAGTGTCAAAACGTATAAGTGCCTTCTACTTCCTTACTTTAATGATTACACTGCAAGTCTGCAAGTTTGACCAACACTGGCTGGAAAATAAATGTGGTGGTTGTTAAAGTGAGGGCCAAACAGACTTTCTGCAAACATAGGATACCGCAGGAAATAATTAATCTGTCAAATTTATAGGTATACACAGGTATTATAACACCTTTTCAACTGTGTAATATTTCATTTAAATAAGTGACAGCATAACATTGTTTTGCTAGCTATAGTGGTATGCAGTGAAGATTATACACCACCACTTTTGTCTAAAAAGGCTCCTAATAAAACAAAGTAAAAAATTTATTTTCTAATTTCGTTTGGCGAAAATGTATTAATGAATAGCAGGTAGGTAATGGGAACCACAAAAATAATTCCGACAAGTATATTGAGGTAAAAGTAGCTAATGGCTAATAAACACTGAAAAAAAACAAATTTTCCAGAAAACACACTCTATTTCTATTGAAATGATTAAATAACTTAAGTAATTAATTTGTTTGCAAAAGCTATAGGAAGCCTTGCTATTGTACTGTTTCTTGAAAGAGGCTTTTCTTAAAGTAACCGTCTGTCTTGTTTTGTAGTCTTAATCTTTATTTATGAATTGCCCCCCTTCAGTGCTTACTGATTGCAACAAAATCTAGAACACATACTTTTCTCTTCCAGTTACTGGTTTGGAGAAAGCTTTTTATGTGCTCTCATCCAGCTAGTGTTATAAACTGTTAGAAGATGAAGCTCTCCAGGTGGTAGGTGTCTTCCCTGTTTCAGTGTTTCTGCATTTCATCTCATATGGGTCACACAGTAATGCATATCTTTGTATTTCAGTAGTCTGTGTAGGAATTCTCAGCATGTAGGCTGGTTTGCATGTGCAGCAGATATTATGTTTTTCAATGTGGTTCCCTATCATTGTTATATTTTCATTGAGACCAGAGCAAAAGAGCTGTATCTACCAGAAGTGGATACCAAAACTTTTTCACTCTACAAACATCCTTAGTCACAAACTGAATATTGAGCAATATATGAATAAGTATATAAATATGTACATTATACATTTATGGACAATGGCCTCCATTGTGGGAGTATTAAAAAAAACAGCAAGGTTGAAAAATTGCAAACAGCCATTCCAAGCTTTTTAAAAAGCTGTTACAATCCTATAACACTTAGTGAGTCATACTACAGCAGAATCAAAGAATCATAGGTCCAGTACTACCATATTACATAACTGCTCTCTTCACAGTGAATAAGCTTAGTAATTTTCAGTCATTCCTGACTGCTATTTACCTTGTGCTTGTATTGTTTTATTTTTGGTTTGCCTGCAAAAATTTATGAATATTCATCACCATGTTCTATAGACTATGAATATAAGAAATGCTTTTTGATTTTTGAAAACAGCCACATACCTGGTTAGCACGTCCGCCTCACAGCAAGAAGGTCCTGGGTTCAAATTCCCAGCTTGGCCATTTCTGTGTGGAGTTTGCATGTTCTCCCTGTGCTTGCGTGAGTTTCCTCCGGGTACTCCAGTTTCCTCCCATAGTCCAAAAACATGCACAGAAGGATAATTGGCTGTTCCAAATCACCCCTAGGTGTGAGTGTGAGTGCAAATAGTTGTGTGACTAATGGCCCTGCGATGGCCTGGCGAGCTGTCCAGGGTGTACCCTGCTCTCGCCCGGAGACGGCTGAGATGGGCGCCAGCCTCCCCGTGACCCTAATTAGGAATAAGCGGCTCCGAAAATTAAATGAATCTTCTCTGTGACACCATATAAAAGGTTGATTTGAGAGCAGCCATTGGATTAACCAACACACAATACAGTGGAAAAGTCCAAGGAGCGCATTGTAGATCTGAGAAAGATGGTTCTAGAACCACTCTGGTTTTACACTGGGGCATGATGTCTACGATTGTGAGCAAGAAGCCCCTGTTCCAAATTCGACACTTCCTAGCTTGACTCCATTTGGAGCTGACCACATGGCCAAAATTGTGCAATTTGACCACAATGACAAAAAAGGAGGTAAAGAAGAACAATGTATTAACCATTAAGAATGTTGGTGGTATCACGCCCTGGGCCTATTTTGATGCCGGTGGAACTGGGTGCACTGTACATGACGTTTTGAACCTGGACACACCAGGACAAGGACCAGAAAGGCACATCACAGCTGGTTGTGGAATGGATAAAGCAGGCTAACATTAAGTTTAAAGTCCTCAACCCTAAAGAAAAAATCTAAACTGTACTTAAAAGTCATTTTTGTGCCAGGAAGCAAACAAATTTGAATTACAACATTTGTGAAATCGCAAACCATAATTCTGCTAGAGTCTTGATGATGGCTATGAAGCGTGTGGTCAAAGGGAAACTTGCTAAAGGATATTCATCCAACTATTAGCTGTGTTGTGTTTATTAATTTAATGCTGACTTGATTGCAGAAAAAAAACAAATTATTTACAACTTGCACCAAATTCTTGTTTTTTTTAAATATGTTAGGTCAAATTTTCATTAGAAATATTAACACTTGATCACTTAGATCAATTCAGTTGTATTTATATGGTGCTTTTTACTATTGGCTTTGTGGCAAAGTAGCTTTACATAGTACATAAATTTGGTTAAGAATTAAAGCATGATTTAAAAAAAAAAAAAAAAAAATTGTAATTCCTGTCCACCCCTGTGGCGATACTGGCAAGGAAAGACTCCTCTAGATGACATGAAGAGGAAATGTTAAAAGGTACCAGACTCAATAGGGAATCCGAGTCACGTTTGGTTGACATCACAAATGAGCAGAAAAACAGAAACACTTTGAATATATGTGACTAACATTTCCTCTTCGCAAATGTCTTACAGGTTTGAAAGACTAGGGAATTAGGGCAATTTATCTTTATTCTACATCACCCCACTCCATTTAAAATCCTGCCTGTGTTTGCAGTCAGGGAGCTGCTCATTTGATTTGTACAGTGCATTTCTGTACTCGTTTCTGCAGACTGTTGTGTCTCATTACAACACGGCTTGTCGTATCGTAACCAAACTAATGAGAGCATCAGCTCATGCCTCAATTTTTCTCCTGCGCTCCATGAAGGTGAACTTTTTCCAAGAGATTTGCTGCGTTACCATAAAGGTAACTGAAAGGAAAGCTTTCCAACCTCTCCTGTTACACTGAAATGTATACGTATGTTTTCATCATCAGGTGGTTTTTGTTTACACATTTGATGTCGTAACCTGTTAAAACCTGTGCAATAATTTGCAAAAAAAAATGCCTGTTTGAAGTAGCCTGTAGTGAGAGAAATCACGAGAATAGGACATGGACATGTCAATTTCAGAAAGGCACGTTTAATATAAAAATAACAGTATGCAGATATTAGGCCAACAAATCAAATATAAACAGTGTGAAATTCTAAATAATATAAAGCTAGGCACTAGGGGTTCTGGAAAAAAAATGTATTGACGTCTGAATAGCGATTCTTATTTATTAGCATGCCGAATCGATTCCAATTTTCAAGAATTGATTTTTAAGAACACGTTTTTTTCTAGCACTTCCAACCTTACTCACAACGCGTACTGTTTGTCCACTAACAGCCTCCGTAGTGAATTGTTCCAGTGAGTGGCGGCTCCAGAACTAGCTTTTAGCCTAGCTTAAAAATACCAACAGAAATACCAACAGCGCCGTCTTCGCTGAAGGCAAATGCTTGCACTTCGGATTTTATAATTTCCGGGTAAGAAGGAGCTTGTACAGAGCCCCTAAAGGGACACGGGGAAGAAAAAAAAAAGGTTAGGTTTCTCGTGCGCATGAGAAAGTTTCATGTACACACGAGAAACAGTGGTGGCCTAGTGGTTAAGGCGACGGTTATTGATCCGAAGGTCAGCGGTTCAATCCCCACTATCACCACTGTTGGGCCCTTGAGCAAGGCCCTTAACCCTTAATTGCTCAGTTG
>JBCNYG010000012.1:28149075-28160859 GCA_039654305.1 Porochilus rendahli | reverse complement strand
GTCGGCTGAGATGGGCGCCAGCCTCCCCGCGACCCTAATTAGGAATAAGTGGTTCAGAAAATGAATGAATGAATGAACATTCCTATGCTGGATTACTTTATGAGCACTTTGTACAAACATTTATACAATCATGAGATCTATTGTAATTTTTGATTTCCATATTATGAACTAATAGGTCATTGTTTTCCTGTTTGTTTTTTGTAGAAGTCATTATATTTTGATATGTACTCGTTAAATATGCAGTTATGCTATACAGCAAAAAGAATAAGACCGTCCAGCCAAAAAACATTGTGATTTTTGGATTTAGGACCTTTGAATTAGTCAAAAACAAGTCATAGATCAAAGTCAGCAAAGATTGTGTTAGGCAGTGTTATCGATGTGGGAGTGCTGTATGTTTTAATATATTGCAGCTCAGCAAAGGGCTTTAACTAAATTGTGAGCAGTCTGCAATCTTGCTTAAAAATAAAATTATACATAGGAAATTGGTTCAAAGCTCTGTCCTATTCACACAAATTCACTAAGGCTGAGGTGAAGAAGCAAGGAGGAGAACTGGAGAGAAAACATAATCCTCTCTACTACAGTCATTTAATTCATTACTTTTCTATTTGATAAATGTTTGTTGTATCAATTACAGTCAAACATCATTACAATGTTTCCTCATTAAGAGGAATTTGCTTCTTCTCATGTTAACGTCTGACTCATGTTAAAGGCTGAATGTGTCCATTTCAATGTATGAAGGAATATGGTCTTAATGTTCTGACCAGTAAAGTCATGCTCACTCATATGCAACTGTATAGATATGATTAGATTTTTCAATGAACAGAGGTCCGGTGGTCGATGTTGAGGTGAGCTGTGGCTCCTGGATTGTTCTGATGAATGAATAGAGACCACATTGCTCCAGGGCTGTGCTGGGGTGAGGAGACACTCAGCAATCAGCAGCTGCACCATCTGCCCATTCCTAATGAATATCTGCTACAGATTAGACAGAAAGAGAGAGAGATTTAAAGACCGGTACAGAGGCAAAATAAAAAAAAGATGCAGGAGAATGGGGGAAGAATGGTGAAAAAAATTACATTGGCGAGGCATTGAAAATGGACTAAAATCTAGGGGAGAGGAAACAAGAGGCCATCATGGGGAGAAGAGCCAACGGCAAATGTGACGCTTTCAGACACTCATTACATGTGCACACTGTGCCGGTTTTATGCTAGATCATTTGTACATTTTCTGTATTTATGTCTGCAACACCTTATATATCAGATTCCTCATCCTAATACCAGTTAAATATCCTACCACTACACTGAATTAGAAAGACATAGTTTTTCTGTGCTGGACGAGCCATGCCATAAATCTGACATATGCAACCAGCCACTTTTCAAATATTCCGTATTATGTCTGTTCCATCTCAGATCCCAACATATCCCTGTAATCACCTGGATGAAGGTTGCTTTTAAGGTAACCAGAAATTTAACGTTGAACTAACAGTTTATTAATGAGTAAACTATGGTAATCGTATCATAATGTAGTAACTTGGTGTGTGATAATGAAGAGCTGACTTTACATCAACAATACTGATTTAATGAAAGCAAGTCACTCACAAGCAGACACCTAGACACCTATTTACTTCAACTGCTGGACACCTGCTTATGGTTTGAGAACAAACCTTTAGCACTTTGTGAACAAATATTAAATGATCAAAATGTTTTGAGGTTAAACATAATGGGAGGCATAATGACTTTGCAGCACAGTGTCTTAATGACAATAAAACACAAAACACATATACATCTAATAAATTACAGTCTAATGGCATTATAACAGATGTTGTACAACAACTCTATTGTTTTGTGGGGTTTTTCCACAGTTATTTGACAGCAACAAAGCAACACCATTCAGATGCTACATTCATTATTTTGCATCATTTCATATTTTTCTGACGTAACACATACAAGTTTCATCTAAAGTATTTTAAATATGTTTTATTACTGAATTAATAAACACTAAGGTATTTTGATCTGCAATAGTAATTCATTCTCTTCAAACACAAATTACAATTCTGTTTTGGAGGACCCTCATTTAGGACCCTCATATTGTGTCAAGGTACACTGAGAATGTTTTGATAACTTAAGACATGGCATATTTTGTTCTCTGCCCTGCGATGGCCTGGTGAGCAGTCTATGGTGTACTCTTCCCTCGCCCAGAGTCGGCTGAAATGGGCGTCAGCCTCCCCGTGACCCTAATTACAATTAAGCGGTTCAGAAAATGAATATTTTGTTCTAATGTTTATGTTCTAATGTTTGTTCTAATAATAATATTGTCATTATTATTTATTATTATTGTTGTTTAATTATATATATATATATATATATTATTTTGGCTAGTCTGTACACAAAGTGTAAGCATACAAGTATACATGTTGAACGTACATTAACATTATTATGTTCATTTTCTCTAAAATTAAATTAATGTTATACTTTTTAATATAGATCCAAAGGTGTGAATAATATAATTTCTAATCCTCCAATGTACTGAGCATGTTTCATATTAAAGCTATAAATGCATCTATTTTACTGAAAATACAAATTAATATGCTCTAAAATCTAGTTGATGAAACCATAAAGCATGGTAGGAGAAATTTGTGTAATTAAGATAATTAGTGTCATTTGTGTTCTGTTGCTAAGGAACCAGTTGAGTAAAGTAAATGATGGTTCCAGGGTACATGCATTTACTATTTTCACAATTTATTGTGTACACTTGGAAAAATCTAAAATAAAATAGAAAAAATTCATAAATAAACGCAGGTCATGATTTTTTTGCCAAGGGCGCCAAGCATGGACTCTTAATATCCCTTCATTAGCAGCACTGATTAGCACCTAAGGCTGCTTTCCTGCTTGTGTTAGTTGAACAGGAGTGAAATGTAGTTTTGGATGTAATAACGTGCTTCCCTTAAGCCAATCGGGATTACCTCAGGCTCACCTGCAACCGTGACGGATTAACAGTATAGATAATGGATGGTTGTATGAACCAATTTAATTAGGTGCTTTGACCACTGTGCTGAAACACTGACACAACACATGCCAACAGAAAATAATCACTTATGAATTCTTTTGCTCTGTATAGCTGCATAAGCATTTAAACAGTAGCTAGAAATGATTTAGTGCTCTGATTCTGCTATTCATCAATTCTTGTACAATACTGAACCTTTCAAAAAGCCATAAATTGTAAATGTTAAAAACCAAGTATTGCATTGTTAAAATGTTAGCGTTCATATTTAAATAAACATGCATTTTATAGGAGTGAAAAATAAAATCCAGGGGCGAAATAATGTGGACTTTAGTACAGCAATGAGATTGTAGCAGCAAATCTAAATTGGTGTTTTCAGACTCTAGAGACCTCCTACAGGGAAAATAGCTCTTAGTCTGTGATCGCAACTATTCCTATCTGCCTCAGAGCTGATCTTTATTAACAGCAGAGCTGCTTATCCGGATTAGGATTTGGTGTTATATTGTGCCATATACAGATGCAAGCATAAAGCAGGCACACAGCCGCAATCTTAATATTGCCTGAAAGCAGTATTCCTGAATTAGATCTCTCTCTCTTTCAATCTAATCTAAGTTATACATTCATGTTTGCTTGGCATTTTGATTCCAATTTTCACACATCTCTAGGCACACGAGGATTTGCAGATGGTGAAGATAAAGTTGATTATATTCGTATGTACACTATTTCAGCAGTGTGCGTATTAAAGCAAATATTACTTGCTTGTTTTTTATCACTTTGCTAAAATTGCATCAGGAGTTATTACCATAAGGCCATAGTGGGTCACTGAAGAAAGCAGGGCTGAGCGTAACACTTGATGGCTCACAGCTATTTAAGCGTGTTGTAAATCTGCCTGCTTCATCTTGTAAATCCAGAAATTTCAATAAACAGGCATTTCATAAACAGCTTTATTCTGCTTCCTCTACTTTTGTGTTAAGTGCATTATCTGCTCTCTTATCTAGTCCAATGTAACTGCCTAACTGATTAATATCCAAAACATTTTAGAGGTTAGACGCAGCTGGTCAGTGTTGTGTCTCTAGTTGAAATTTGCCATCGCAGTGCAGAAAGGCTGGATCAGACTCCGGGTCCATTTAAAAAAACACTCCGTCTGGCAGCTGTATCTAGTGCCAATTATATATCAAAGCAGAATAGATGGGGTTCATTTGTAATGACAACTCCACTTGTTTGTGCGCAGTCATCCCCATATCATTCTCTCCCATCTTTCTCTACCTGTCAGTGTCTCTCACTGTGTCTGTTACAGGCGTTTTAAGGGAACACTTCATAATTATTCTTCACATGCTGATTGGTGGCGCCAGCTCAATAAATGTCCACCATTCTGCACTCTCCCAAAAGCTTTATCAACACTGACAATTTAAAAAAAAAAAATTCTGCCGTATTTTCAACTTTGTTTAAATTTTTTAGAAGCCTGGAGTTCCTGTAGTGCAGTTATATTTTTGAAGGACATTTCTGAGAGCTCTAGGGAACATGTAGTGTGGATGGAGTCACTTTGTGTGAAATTATTTATTTTCCCCATTACTGTAATTGGAATGAGGGATCTTGTTAGGTATAAAATACTCTTGGAGCTGTACTGTTTTTATGCAGTGCTGTTTAGAATATATGTAGTGTCGATGATAATAATTATGAAAAAATGCATAATATTAATAATAATATCACTGTTTGTAATATCACTGTATATTGGTGACACAGGTATTTCTTCAGGTATTTTTTTTTATTTTAGAGGGCAGTTTGTTCATCAAACGGTCAGAAAACAGACTGTAATCAACCGTATGGTGAGAAATCTGAGAAACCTGCAGGTTTGAAACATGAGGGGAAGCAATAATCTGTTGATGTTTGCATCTGGTAATGTTACCATCCATCTTACATAGCTTTGTGATACCGTTTTTCTCCATGTTTCTGCTAATAACAGTTTCTAACAGACTATTTTGTGCAGATTCATCATATAAAAATCCAGATTAAAAAACATTTAAATTACAGGTTGTAATGTAACAGAATAGGTATAGCAATACTTTTGCAAGGCACAGTGTGTGTATTTGTATGTGTATATGTATGTATTGAACAATACTATTAAAATGTATTGAACAAAGCTATTGTAGGCAATGAAAACCAAAAAAAAAATTATCGAGGTAAAAGTATAGCCAACAACAAAAACACTGAAAGTACCAATTTTTCTGAAAAATTTAAAACTGTCAAAAATTTTATTTTTTTGGATTTTTGCACAGCATGAATGAACTTCAGACCATATGGATTGGTTTAATGAGTAAAGAAATTAACAAATACAGTGATGTAGTGATGATGATACACTTAACAAAATGAAGATAAATCAGAAACTAAGTTCTATTCAAGTATTAATTTCATGTAATATTGGATCTATTGATGAGAATAAGTAAACAAACAACAGTATATAGTAATAACAAAAATAACAGTCTCATTTTTGAGAAAAAAGTCAATATTTTGTGTGGCCTCCCTTTACTTTGATTACAACATTTAACCTTTCAGGATTAGTGTTCACATATTTTTTATAAAATTTTTCATTTAAAAAAAATTGGTATTTTCAGTGTTTATTAGCCATACTTTCACCTCAATATACTTGTCGAATTTTTTCTGGTTCTCATTGCCTGCAACAGCATTGTTCAATACATTTTCACCAAAAAATTATAGAGAACAAACTTTTTATTAGGAGCCCATTTAGATAATCAGAATCAGAAAAGTTTATTGATCCCAGAGGAAATTATGTAATAAAAGTGGTGGTGTATAATCTTTACTTCACACTACTGTATGTATATGTAACACATCCCAAAGACATTCAGTAGGGATGAGGCCAAGACTCTGTGATGGCTAATTCATTTGTTAGTTCGACACATTCCCCTATTTCATTGCCACGTAATGTTGCTGACTAATTAAAGCAACTCCAGGTCATAATAGTGCCTCCAGCTTGTAAAGTGACCATTATGCATAGTTACATCAATTCATACATTTTCCTTCTTATCCACATAATTTTTTTTCATTGCTTTATAGTTCAATCTTTATGTTTACTAATAAATTGTATCCCTTTATTTTAATTAAACTCTCTTGGTTTCCTTATGGCCACACAGCTGTTTAGTCCCAATCCTGTGAGTTCTTGTCACAGTGTGTGTGTGTGTGTGTGTGTGTGTGTATGTGTGAAAATTCTCTTACTTTCCCCAATAAACTGTGGTATTAATTCTACTCTTGATTTTTATGAACTTTGTTCACCAACTGTTTACGTGATCACCAATGATGATCAGTCACTTTTATTAAGTTGACTCTTCAGCAATATCTTAAGGACAAAGAAGACTAATCTCAATTACACCAGTTTATACAGAATAAACCGGATTTCTGATCTGCTTTTCCCCTATGACCAGCTACCTTCTTACCTTTGGGTGTGCAACCTTGGGATATATCATTTTGTTTTAGCACTACAATAACCATTTGGTTCACCGATATCCTTCTTTTTTTAATAATCTTTAAATAGTTTGTAATCCAATTCCACCAATCCCCTTGGTTGTTTTCTTCACTTCATGCAGAACAATATTTTGACCTTTCTAAAACACAGGAGCATCTTCCCACAGACACAGGATACAAGGGCAGTTCATGAAAGATTGCCCAAGGACTGTGAGAACAAACCCTGGCACAGTTATTAGTCTTTTTCTACATAGGTACCACCAAGGGTTACACACTTCTCCCATCACTTTATGCAGCCGTGGAGACGTTCCCTGTAGAAGTCTGGGAAGGGCTTGCCCTTGAAAAATGACTTCATGGTCCTAAAGAGGTGGGTGCAATGTCAGGAGAGTGACGGGGGTGAGGAAGGATTTGATAGCCACAGGACCATGCCTCCGGCTATAGACAATATGTGGGTTGTGAACCAGTATGTTGTCTTGCAGGAGGCAAACAGCCACATATTGCCACATATTGATGCCCTACTGTCCCATTAATTGTGGTCCATTTTACCAGGAAATCCATCATTGCTACTCCGTGCTGGTCCCAAAAGATTGTGAGCATGACCGTGCCTGCTGACGGTTAGACACATGCCTTCTTCAGAGGTGGTGAGCCATGATGCTCCCATTGATTCCACTGGGTTTAAGTCTCTGGATCATAGTGATGGACCCACGTTTCGTCCTGCATGATTCATCTATTGAAGAAGTCCTACTGTTTTTTTGGCACATGGCCAAAGAGCCTGGAAACACATGATTTATTTTTGCTTCTGAAAAGCCAAGAGCATCCAGGGAGTCCTTTGTGCCAGAAATTTTCACATGTACAAATGATGGATGATTTTTTCCCCACAGTCCCAACACTGGTCTTGACATCTTGGATAAGTTGGTGAACATTTATGCAGAGATTCTCCAAAATGTTGACCTCCACGTGCTGGATGTTGTCCTCTGGATGTTGGAAATAGGAGCCGATTCCTCTGATGTCCGACCTCACTTAAATTGCAATGCCAGTGCTTGACTACACCATATGATAAGGCAACCTACAAGTAAGTGCCCCAATGAAAATTCTCCCGTGGTGTGCAGCCTCTCAGTTACAGGAACCTAATGACCACTCTGCATTCAACCGGCTCCATTATCACAACTCACTTTACCTTAGCACCTATAACAGAAAAAGTTAGCTGCAAATTACCACGTGACCTATTGTATAAAGATATACATTATTATACATGTGCCGTTTCAGGCTCCTACAGTAACCAGGAGTGGGTCAGGGGAAATCTTTAATGGGCTGCCCTCATATGTCTTCCAGCATGGTTGTTTAAGAATGAAAAGCTACTCAGTTCATGACTTAGGGTTAAGTACATATAGCTTGTTCATGTCAAAATAATGTTAACTAAAAACATGAAGGCTCTGGTTTTATAATCATATAGCACTCCTCAGTGTAAGTAACAATCTTCATTTAAACAGTCCTCTGTTCCAAATGTGTGTGATTTATTGATTATGTTCATAAGTTCATCCATGTCAATGTCAGATTACTTGACTGATTCCTTAATGTCTGTCTGTCTGAAAGATGTTCCTTCAGTCCATTACCAAATGAATATTGCTGCACTGCGAATGAAAATGTTAAGTCTAATGCGTTTGCTCACTTAAAAAGCTCTTTAAAATGAACTATTAATGTTGACATTAGCAGTTTTCCTGTGTTTTCTTTTGGAAAAAATTGGCTGTCTTATTTACTCATTAAAAATGGCTTAAAACACATGAACCCATGCTTAAGCAGCAGCACTGATTTATGATAATTTGGCATTTCTGATAAGCACCGCTTGAGGTTACGTAGCATTCGCCTATGAGGTTCCAGCTATTTATTTTATGTGCTTCGTCTCCTGCACTGTAGCTCCAGCATACCTGTAATTGAATCATTTTCTCCCTCACTCTTTTCACAGCCATCCATCATGAGAAACTGATAGATTGGTAAAGGAAAGGTGAAGGAAAAGTGTTTTTTTTTTTTAACCTGTCTACTTAAAGGCAGGAGATATGCAAACAGAGTTTCCCTAGGCTATTGCTGGAAGGGATTAAAGTGTTTAATAATTTATTAATGAAATTTAAAAATCCATTTTGAGTGCATGGGGGACAGAAAACTAATAAACTAATGTTTTTAAGGGTTTCAGGCAAACCTAGATCCATAATTATATTCCAGACATTGTACGTTTATACGTAGATCAGGTGCATTATCATGTATGGATTTGTCATCCAGTGACAGTAAAACAAGCAATTCCTGTGCGAAATGGTTTTATAGGTTAAAATATGATTTAATGAAGGTGTTGATTGCATAGTAATGACTAAAGCAGTATACTTTGCACTGCACTTCTGTCTGCAATGATGGTTCAGAAGTTATTTGAGTTGCAGATTAGGCCCAGAGTCATGGGGTATACTGGGTGGTTATTCTGTACATCCCTAAGGCATTTATCCAACAAGCAGTGTGCATGGTCCTTCCATATGTGTCCTTTCTTAGTGCCAGACATTAGTATCAAAATAGTAGACTGATATAATAAAATATGATGGTGGAGCATCTATTAATAACATAACTTCATGTTTAATAACATAACTTCATGTTTAATAAAATAACTTCATGTTTAATACATGTGAATAATTTAGCATGTAAAATGAAAGAATGGTGACTACTATCCTATGTACATTCCTTAACATCCAGTATCCATACACATGTCAAGTAGCAAGAATACTAGAGAATAGATGAGGATTGTGTAATGTGGTGATAGTCGTGTAAGTTTGATCAAACAAAAGATCAAGATGATGAAATGAAATGAAAGATTGTACAAAAGAAAAAAATGGAAACAATCAAACATTACAGAAGCATAACCTTCACCTAAACTGATGTATATCATACATGATTATAGCATATAATATATAGAGTTACATGACTTTATATGTTGCTAATCAGGAAATGGCTTTGACAAAACAGCAATTACAGTTATAGAACCAGTTTCTGAACGTCCACATATGAAGCTTCCTAACATCCATAAACTAAATGAATCCGGCTCTCGACCAATCAGCGCTAACTTCCTAGCATTTTCCTAGCAACAGATGAGTTCTATTTACACAGAGTCATGTCTGTTTTGAGGCTTCTCATTGGTTTATCTGTTGCATAATTCTGTTGAATCCTTCTGGGATTCCATAAATAGACAGTATTCTGGTATTGAATATAGATAATAAGAAAATACCCTGAGCAATCACAAATGCAGTTTGACAAACAGCAAACTAAGTGGATTTTTCCATTGTTTTGCAAAAACTTGGACATGGAACCAATCTTTAAACAGGCAATTTAGTATGAATAGATTGTGCTTATGGATACTTGAACTTGGTCATATTGAAGATTATGCTTTAAGGGATGTATTTTTGCTGATATCGCATTTTTGTCCAGGTACGCAATTTTCAACTTACTTTGGCTCTTTCTCAAACAACCACCTTGCGACTTAATCCATATTACGGTGTAGCGGGTCACGTATGAATTTGACGAGGGAATGTGTGATTTAACTGCCTTTTGTAAGAGAATAGAGGCACATTCATTTGTAATGGATGAATACTTGACTAAATTATACTATCCACATTTGTGAAGTGCAGTGATCTAAACTGACGACCTGTGTGTCAGGCAAAGGCTACAACACTCAGATGAAATGTATGATCTTATATCAACATGATGATAAAGTAAGGACAAAATAAAATAAGAATAATTATACTGAGGTGACACTTTACTCTCTACACAATAAAGTACATTTATAGAAGTATATAGTTAATGTAGGAAGGGCATGACATCTGAGCTGTACTCACTAATTTAGTCATTACTGCGAGCCTCTCGGTCTGTGACATGGATAGAAGAGTCCTGGTTGCTAACAGGGTGTTTCTAAGAAAAGGGAAAAGAGTTCTTGCCCTTCTCTGTCATACTGACGTTATCATGTCCTTTAAAGCCTGATGTGAGAGTAGCTGTGTAACGGTCACCCACTTAAACAGATGGATGGTCTGTATTTCTGACACTTTAAGTACATGGCCATCAGAGTGGCGTAGCTGAAATAAATCAAAGATGGGGATGAATGTCACTCTGCCCACAGGCACCTATACAAGGAAATGGCTTTAGTGTAAGGCACATGGAAAGAAGAAAGCTTTGATTGACCTGTACATAAATGAGTGCTGAGTCTCTCAGCAGCTGCAATACTGTTGGGGTAGAACATAAGCAGGTGTTAGCTAAAGGTCTAAGCAAGTATTCAGCCTCAAAGCTATTTTAAGATGTAACAACACAAATATAAAGCTTCGTTGTATTTGTAAAATAGTGGATTGGGAACAAACAGTTTTGCTTTGATGCACATGTCTCTGTGGAAGGACAAGAAAGCAATAAAGCAGTTCAGTTACAATGCTGAGCAAGTCCTAAATAAAAGCTCATTTAAAAAACATTATTTTTTAATTTCACAAAGCTTGTTATAGTAATAATAAACTTTGGAAATTAAAAGAAAAAGCAAGAATTGAACAAGAGGTATGCCATGTCCAAGCTTTTTTTTCAGCTCTATGGAGGCATCCTAAACAAGTGGCAGAGTTTCCATGTAATTTGGAAAAGGCAAAGTCAATTACAAGGTGCAAGATTTATCACAAAACCTATGTGCGTCTACACTTTTGTTGAATACATGGGCTTTTGCTCTGTGTCATAGTCTGGAGCTAATATACCACATATTGTTATGTCTTATGTCATTTCAAATTGCAGTACATCAAGATAAGTACAGAATTTATGTTCCACATCTATGTGAGAATACCTAATTAATACTGTATTTTTGCTACGTTATATGTTAAAACCACCACAAATCCATCAGGTTCATTTTTTAACCTGCAGAAGAATAGCTGTCTTCCAAGCCCTTTACCCTTAGGTTTTGGAAAAATCTTTGTGTTACAGAGCTCTAAAGCGCTAATGTGGGCAAGTTTGCTATTGACACTATAATCCTTTTAGGTTTATTTCAAGCTTTGTTGTGTGATGCGAAACATTTTACAGAGCAACTGAAAACAGGCTTTTACATCCTTCTGTACTGTTGTCACACTGCACACAATTGCTCCAAGCAGTAAGCGTTCAGTATGTGTAGCTCAAGCTCAGCTGGTGTGATTCTCGAGACTTTCCAGCACAACAGGACGGTTGATGGGCCTGAAGTGGTTTTCTGTGCAGGCTTGGGGCTCTCTCTCTTTGTATGGTGAGATGTGTACACACACACACACACACACACACACACAGATATAT
>JBCNYG010000012.1:28101205-28116663 GCA_039654305.1 Porochilus rendahli | reverse complement strand
CACACACACACACACACACACACACACACACACACACACACACACACACACACACACACACACACACACACATCTTTAAACATCTGTCCACTAATGAGGAGGGAACCTCACAAAATAAAACCTTTTTTACTTGATTACCTTTAGAGCACATTCAGGGAACCTTCAGTGGTGTTCAGGAACCGTCTAAATTAAGGTTCTAATTCAGCATTTATTTATTATTCCTTATTTGATTTATTTTAGAGAACAGATGATCTGATCTGATTTGGAGATTTTACTTTCTATATCACAGCTGGAGAAAAATCTAAACCTTAACCTTCTCACTGGATGCTTTTGCATTCTGCTTCAATGTGACGCTCACAAACACACACACAAACACATACACACACATACACTCACACACACACACACATGCACATATGCACACACACAAACACACACACACGCACACACACACAAACACATACACACACACATACACTCACACACACACACACACACATGCACATATGCACACACACAAACACACACACACGCACACACACACACACACACGACACACACATACACACACACAAACACACACACAAACACACACACACAAACACACACACACAAATACACACAAACAACACACACATACACACACATACACCACACACACACCACACACGCCACACACACACACACACACACACACACACACACACACACACACACACACACACACACCAGACACACACACAAGACACTCACCAGACACACACACACACACACCACACACACTCACATCACACGCACACATGCACACACACACACACCAGACACACACACACCAGACACTCACATACACACACACACCACACATACACCATATACACAAACACACGACACACACACACACACACCACACATACACCTCACACACACCACACACACACACACACACACACAAATACACACAAACCACACACACACACACACACACCACACACACACACGCCACACATACACCACATACACAAATACACCACACAGACATACACACGACGCACACATACACACACCACACATACACCACACACACACCACACAGACACACACACTCAAATACACACAAACCACACACACACACACACACACACACACACTTAACATAAACTTTAAGCTCTAACACCAATATACTTTCTCTTTACAGAAGTTATTAAAGTATTTTTTTAAATGTGTTGGTTAAAATGAATTTTTTTGCTCAGTGTCTGTGTTGGTAAGATAACATAATAAACAGACAATATTGAGAGTTTTATGAAGACATGTGGGACTGTGGGAAGGAGACTGACACTTTTGTCTTGCAGTAAATAAATACTTTGTTTACTCATATTAAAGTTCATACTTACCAGCTCAATCATGCACGTACCAACACAATTTCTTCAGTTCCACTGAGCATCAAGTCTCATAGCGATTCATTCTTTACCATCACAAAGCTACTCTCTCTGCTTTGCATGAGTTTTAAGTTGACAGACTGTGGCGACTTATATCTTTTTTATAAAGTCTCATTTGTTTTACGGAAAATATAGCAAAAGCTCAGTGAGAGAAAACGCATTTGAAACTGAACCAATGAAGCAAAACCAAAGATGCTGGCAAAGTGAAAGCACAGCGCGATAAAGACTGACTTTCACAAGCCACACAATAAATTGTTTGCGTAGTGCTACAGAGCAATTTTTCATTTCACTGCTTCAGTGCAACACTGTGACTGTAAATTTCTTGAAGTCAACAACAAGTTTAATTATTCTATGGGTTTTATTTACAATCCCATGAAAGTGTTGGTGGTCATTGTTGTGTTTTTGTTGTTTTTTTACTTGCAGATGGCATTTGCTCACCCTCTAAGAGACTAATTAATGGTAAGTAAATGTGGAACACAATTCAAATATTTCACATACTGCACTGCTTTGAGCACGTTGGCATGGCTGTGGCTTGCGCTGCCTCTGATCAACGCTAAACAAATTTACATACATTGTGTACTTTTAAATGGTAACACTGCCTCATTTTCTACTCCCTTTTTTTAACTTACAAAAGCTGTAATCATTTAAAATCTGCAACTGATGAAGTATACAGATGTTAGTTTACTGCAGAGATTAAAAGATATGAAAGAGAAAGCTCACATAATGTTCATGATGGAAATAAATAGAATGATGGTGATTTCACAAGCAATGCACACAGAGCATTTCAGGCATGGCTTCCTGCCATAAACACCATCCAATAAAACATTTGTGCCATATTATGCTGCATTGGTCTGCAATTAAAACATCATATGAGCTATATTTAATACTTTCCAAAACAACAAATGCTAATTTCTCTTGGATTACCGCATATAGGTATTTATTACATCGGTTTACATTACAGTTAAACACTTGTTTAAAGAGTTTTTTCAAACTTTTTTAATGCAAACTCTACCATGTTTTTTGTTGTTGTTTGTTTGTTTTCAATATATTGCTTAGTTTTCTATACATAATCAGCTCCACACCAGCTTCAGTAGTGTAGATGTAGATGAGGTTTATTTATTTATTATTTACAGTACCAACTCCGGGTGACAGGGGGGCATGGTGGTTAGCCTCACAGCAAGAATTTCCTGGTTTCGATTCCCGGCCTCGGGTGTTTCTGTTTGGAGTTTAATTCTTCTCCCCATGCTTGTGTGGGCTTCCCCCTGGTACTGCAGTTTCCTCCTACAGTCCAAAAACATGCACATTAGGCTAATTGGCTGTTCCTAAGGTGTGGATGTGAATGAAAATGGTTGTGTATTGCCCTGCAGTAGTTTGGTGAGCTGTTCAGAGTGTACCCTGCCTTCACCTAGTGTTGGCAGAAATAGGCACCATCCTCCCCGTGACCCTAGTAGGATTAAGCGGATCGTCAAATGAGTGACTGAGGATCAACTGATTCACTGATTTTCAGTTTTTCCCCCCTGATTTCTGTCCTTATTTATTTATTGGCCAATCCCCACCCATCCAACATCTTCTTTATCACTTAACAGCTACTAAACAGAGTCTGCAACAGACACCATGTGATGCCAGTCAGCCCCTTTTTTTTCTCTCACACTGCTGCTCATGCAACATCAGGTGTGGCAAAATGCACTCAGAGGAAATCGTTCACCTTCACTTGCATGAGCTAACAGATGGCCATGTTTGGAAAATGTCTTTGTGATAGACAGAGTACAGAGAGTGAGAGCACAGCCAATTATGCTCTCTTGAATTCTCCATGGATGGCTGTGGCATCACTGGGACTCAAACTCTCTAGATACCAGGACAAACACATTCTGTTGCACGACTTGAGAGCCTTCAGTTGGCATTAGAGTGTATACCATATAATACAGCATTGTTTGTTAAATACAATCATTTTATAATGCATTTGGTTACATTATGTACACTGCAGTATGCGTGGGTGTATGTTTTACTACTACTATTTCACAGTTGGTGTAAATTTAAATGTTGGTTAGTATAGACTTTTGTGTATGACTTTAAGAGCTTCTATTTACCAGATGAATCTGCTTTGTCTGTACTTATTAGTTACAGATAATAAAACTGTTTACAATGCCGTATTTAAATATCCAAGTCAAGTTGATGCAAACCCCACTGTTGGCTTGTGCCCAACTGAAGCAGGACAACTTATTTAAGCAAAAAATAAATCCCCTGATGTGCTGTAAATTAAGAACTGTGATTATTGTATGTAATGATAAAATCTGTACTGCATAGCAACATAATAAATGCACCATCTCTGTTTACATGGTGTGTGTGTGTGTGTATATGAATATACTTACACACTGCCATATATATTAGAAAATCTTATCAGAGAGTTTTCTGTTCAGTTCTCATTTTGCTTCCAGCTCTGCCAAGTTATTATTTTTTTCCACCCTGCAGTGAGCTGGTTTAGGAGCAATAGGATCTGGAATAGCCTCTTATTTATCACTTTATTAAATGAAATTGGGGTTTTTTGTTTGTCTTGCTTTTTGAAATGCTAAGGTTAAAAGTATTTGTATATTTGTGTTTTCCAGGTTTTCCATGAAACATGTGAGGGATCCTTTGGAGAGCTCTCTGGCAGTTTTGTCTCTGCACGAAGAAAGAGAAGCAGAATTTTACTCCAGAGCCATTAGAAACTGACAATTAATATCAAGCGCCATATTGATGCAGCCTTCCGCTGCTTTGCCTGAAGCACCATTACTAATGGCCAGGATGTTACTTGATATTCAGCAACCTAAACACACATAAAACATTCCATAATGCCTTCAAAAGTGTCATGCCTATATGTGTTGACAGTTGTTTGTTGGGCTGGTGCCCTGTGGTATCTCAGCATATCCAGACCCACAACGTCGTTAGTCGGGCAGTTGACTGTGCCTGCACGCAAAACTGTTAAACCTCAAAGAACCCCCAACACCACCTTTAACAACATCCATACCCGCCCATTAAACCCCCACACATTCGATTTTATCATTAACGAGCCGAAGAAATGTGAGACCAACGTGCCGTTCCTGGTTATCCTCATTACCACAACACATAGGGAGTTTGATGCTCGGCAGGCGATTCGGGAAACGTGGGGGGATGAGAGCACATTCAGCGACCTTCGCATCATAACACTCTTTCTCCTTGGTCGCAGCACAGACAGCATGCTCAATCAGATGGTGGAACAAGAGAGTCAGATCTTTCATGACATTGTAGTGGAGGACTTTGTGGATTCCTACCATAACCTGACTTTAAAGACGTTGATGGGAATGCGCTGGGTGGCTACCTTCTGCAACCAAGCCAAATACGTCATGAAGACAGACAGTGACATTTTCGTCAACATGGACAACCTAGTGTATAAGCTGCTAAAACCAGACACCAAGCCCAGGCGGAGGTATTTCACAGGCTACGTCATAAATGGCTCACCTATTCGGGATATACGCAGTAAGTGGTACATGCCCAGAGACCTGTATCCTGAAAGTAAGTACCCACCTTTCTGCTCTGGCACAGGCTATGTGTTCTCAGCAGATGTTGCTGAGCTGATCTATAAGACTTCACTTCACACCCGTCTGCTTCATTTAGAGGACGTTTATGTAGGTGTTTGCTTGCGGAAACTTGGCATTCACCCGTATCAGAACAGTGGCTTTAATCACTGGAAAATGGCTTACAGTCTCTGTAGGTACCGTCGGGTCATCACAGTGCACCAGATCTCTCCTGAAGAGATACACCGGATCTGGAATGACATGTCTAGTAAGAAACACCTCAAATGTTAGTAAAACCCGAGGAATACCATCTATCTTCATCAAGGTTTTTTTTATATACAGGACACAAAAATAGACAATGTGCATCTGTGAAACATGGAGAGCATACACCGAGTTCTCCTTACAAACCCTTAAGAACAGCCTGTGACACCTTGGGCTGTCAGTAAGTAAAGTAGGTAAAGGTCAGATCCTGATCATCCGACAGCAAAGAATATACTGCTGTTAATGTGCAATTATAAAGAACACTAATAAATATATTGACAGTCTGAGTGTTATTGCTGTGCCAGTCTAATTGCATCAAGAGTGGGTGTGCTGTGCTTTGAGTACCTTAAATGCTAATTCATGCATAAACATGAACATGTTCTGCACTGAAGTAATTCGGCTCATCAGCTCAACAAAGGTGCACTCGGAGTGAGATGAAACCAAACATAAACGTCCTTGATGATATTACGTTTCACCGCATATAGTTTTGTTGTATGTGATTAAAGTATTGATATAGTCAGCACTAATGATGAGTATCAAAACTTATAATGTTTAAAAAAACATAACATATATTTTAACAGACGCTTTTGTTTCATGCAGAAACTCCCGAGTTGTGTTTGTTTACATGTTGGTGTGTTTCAGGAAAAGTGATTCTTTTGTGGGGGGGGGGGGAAATGTAAAGATCGAAAGCTCATTATTTATAACAACAAAATTTTATTTATTTCTGTAATCAGTGTTGCTACTGTCTTACTTGAGATCCAGCGAGCTCATCTTTGTATTATTGCTGCATATTATATAGTGATTACTTACCACATAGTATGAAGTATCCTATAGAGCGCATTTACTGTATTTGGTAAAAGTCACTGTAAATACATTCCTTGGAGGAATGTTCATCATGTATATGTACATATAAACCTATAAGAAAGACTTTAATGGAAATGACTAAACAGTGGAAACTGTATATTTTCTAAAACATACTTACGGGGGCCAAAATTTTATTTTACTGTTTATTTTTATTCACTTATAATATTGAACATTGTGTGACATTTCATTGTGAAAAGCATAAATAACTGTTAAACAGTCCCCATGGGAGGTTGTTGTATGTATTATACTGTGGATTTTTTTTTTTTATAAAAAACAACAAGCATTTCAACAACAGCAGTTTCTTTTTAGTATTTATCTTTTTAATTATATTTGAATTCATTTACATTTATGATCTAGGATCCAGCTTAACATGGTTAACATGCTTGTAAATTTGTTTTCCTATTTACTGCACTTTGTGGCTTCTGGGTCTGTATTCACACATTACCGAGTTCTAAGCAGCACTAAAAGTTCCCATGAGCTTCTCCTTAAAGTCTAGTAATGTTAGACTGCTGAAAGGAAATTTTACCCACTACATCCTGGATGACTATGGATGAAGATGTGTTTTCTAAATTAATGTTTACAGTGATTGGCTAAAGCAGTGTCTGGTAAACACATGAACAAAAGCTCAGTGCACAGTGCCATAACAATTAAATAAAATTGAAAGCGAAAGGGGGTTGAAATGCCAGCTCACATTTCCAGGGTCCCCACTTTAATCCTGAGCTTTGGTAGATGATATTGTAGAACTCCTCCCACTTTCCCAACAACATGGCAGTAGTTGAAATGACTACGCTAAAATTACCCATAAGTGTTCATGAGTTTGTGAATGTATGCATCTTGTTCTGTGATGGACTGGCATGACATCCAGGGTGTCACATCCATAACACTTCCTGGAATAGGCTCTGGGTCCACAAAAACTCAAATGAAAACAATAAAATGCTCACTGAACGAAAGAAAAATGTGATGATAACCCTCTAGATTAATTTAACCCTCTTAAATAAGTGACCCACTCCAACATGATACAGAATAAGTAAGAAATTTGTTGTTCTGAGATATTCCTATATTTGGAATGAGAATTGAATATACTTTAAAATAAGATATAATACATGGTTACAGCATATAATATATCAAGTTACATCACTTTATATTTCGCTAATCAGGAAATAGTACTTTTGAGAAAATTGCAGCTACTGAACCAGTTTCCGAATGTTCGTATTTGAAACTCCTGACATCCATAAACGAAATGAATCCGGCTCTCGACCAATTAGTGTGATCTTCCTTGCAACAAATGAGTTCTATTTACACAAAGTCATGTCCGTTTTGAGGCTTCTCACTGATTAATAGTTGTATGATGTTGCCATTTTCAACTTTCAATTGCTCTTACTCAAAACACTACCTTGCGACTTGATCCGTTTTCTCTTATAGTAGTCTTTCCTCTACTATAGTGTGTCTATGGGTTCTGGAGCCTGTAAACTAGAATACCTGTTTTAACGTGTCAGGATACAGTGGGGATATCTATGTATTACGAAAGCAGCAACATCTTTTTTTTTTAACTCCTAGAGTCTTATATAACATTGTTTTTTTGTGTGTGTGTTTTGTTTTTAAATTTACAGCCAGGTCCATAAGTATTATGACAATCGTGATTCTGTCTCTGTACACCACCACAATAGATTTGAAGTTAAGCAGCTGGGATAGTTGAAATGAAAAGCATTGATTTTCAGCTTTAATTCAGGAGGTTTAACAAAAAAGTGTTGAATTAACTGTTTAAGAAGTCCCTCCATTTATACGGTCTCAAAGGTAATTAGCCAATTGACTGAGAAGCAGATTCATGGCCAGGTGTGGCCTGTTTCCTTGTAAGTACATGTCAAATTAAGGAGATAAAAGTTTGAAGTTGATTCCAAGTATTGAATTTGATTTGGCAGCTGTTCAGTGAACACAATATATGGTCCAAATAGGTGTAGATGCAAGTGAAAGCCTTGAAGACCACAGAAGACAACGAAAGTGGATGATCACACAATCCTTTCCTTGGTGAAGAAAAAACCCCTCTATCCAGGTCAAGAATATGAAGAGGTAGGTGTAACACTTAAAATCTACTATTAAGAACCACCTTCATTAATGTAAATACAGAGAGTTTACAACAAGATTTTAACCACGGGTAACACTCAAGTATAAAAAGGGCAGATTAGACTTAGAAAGCCGCCCCAAATCTGGAACATGATTCTTGATGAAACAATGATGGGAATGTATAAAGCAAAGGTAGGGCTCCATGATCCAAAGTATACCCGTTGGAACTGAGCCACTGTTGTTTTCTGATGATCAGACTGCTGATAGAATAACTCGTTATAGGATGAATTCTGAGGTGTATAGAGCTAGCTGTTCTGTTCAGATTCCATCAAATACTTTTAGGGCAGTTCACAGAAATGAAATTAAATGCTCTGAACCTTTAACCTTCAAGAATTACATCCACTCCTATTTTATTTTTATATATATTGAGGTTACTTATCTTGTTACTTGATTTTGTGCATGCTACTTCTGCTCTTGCACTGCTGCAACATTTGAATTTCCCCTCAAGGAATCAATAAACGACTGTCTCATTTTATAGGAAAGAAAGACCCCCAAATGAGCAGCGAGTAAAGGCAGCTAAGTACAGGTAAGATGTGGCATAGCATCACAATAGCAGAAACTAAGCATTTTGGGATGTCAGTGGGTTCTTTACTTCTGCCGGTCATTGATTGCCAAGGATTTGACTCACTGTATAAAGAATGGGATTAAATGTTAATTATTTATAGTTTGTCCGATTACATGTATCCTGTCCATAAACAATGTAAAAATGGCTGTAATTCTTAAACTGACTACAATTATTAAACCGAACCCTCTGGTGTAAGTTTTCACAGACTTAAGACACGCTTTTACTACTAAAATGACTACACAGAAAGAGTAGGAGCAGTCTTTTTAAAATTAATACATCCCTATTTTCAAGCCGCAAGAATCCTTATAAATATGGCCCCAGGTTTAGAAGGCTATCTACTTTTATGTCATTTCTGAATATGACATCTTTTCCTGCCTTCAGCTGAGTGCATTTTAAGGAGACTGATTTAGAGGTTTCATTATCATTACCACATGTGCATTTCCTCTGAATAGTCTTTATCTTCTGATTATGCGATCATAAACGTCTTCTGGCTTCCAGCTACAGAGAAGATTACAGCAGTTCTGCAGGTGTCCGCCATCCACCTAGTGGAGAATAATTTTCACATTAAACATGAGAGGAGAATCAATGTTGTTAACCTGCTCCAAAGAGCAAGAGAACACCAGTGATTTCAAGCCAACTTTTCCAATTCACAATTCACCACGAGTCACCACCCTGAAGGACTCGCCTGCTTCTAACCCTGGCAAACAATGTCATTTGGCTGGAAGCCTAGTGATCACAAGCTGTGCCAAGTAATCTCGTCATCAAACTCTCTTACTGCCAGTGACAAATTTGGTCAATCTTTGGGATTTTCAGCATGTTGCTATGAGATGCATTCATAGACAGAGCGGCTACTTTCAAGCAGGAATGTCTGTTTTTATGGGATAGTGGGCATGAACATAATGATATAATATTAAAACATTATTGGTCTTGCAGAATAAAACTCATTTATACGTGAAATATATGAGCCGGCTTAGTCATTTTGCCATGTGGGAGTCAGGCATTTGTGATATATACAGCGATGGTCACTGAATATAAATTCACCAAACAGCCTGGCTGGCCTTGAAGTTCGGAAAACCTCTACAAATGGTGATGAGTGGGTGCGTATAATTTAATCTGAGTGTATAATAATCGGATGACTGATTCGTTTAATGAATTATGTTAAAATAAGATGAAACTGATGACCATCTTTAAAAAAGATGATGACAGTAATATTTAATTCTAGTCTATGCACCTGGCTATCCATTCTGTTAATCATAATCCCTTTGTCTTTTGGCATTTTACTGCAGATCATGTGTCAGAATGCAGAAAGGCTATGAACACAATTTCATAAAAGAATATTTATTGTAATATTAAGCATTTATGTTCAAGTACAGTTGAAAAGTGGAGTAATCTATTACTGTACTTGGTTTTGGAATCATGACTAATTTCCCAGACAGTAGTCATCTTTTGGTTATGAAGTTCCTTCTGTTATAAAAATCAGACAGATGCATGCTGGCTAATGCAGCGGGATGTTGCGGCTACTTCTTTATACTCAGCAGCTGGCTTTTCCCCAGTATATCACAGTTCAGGTGTGCATTACAGTTATAATAACCTTTCTGTCATAAAACAAACCTTTAGAGGTTAAATCTGTAGGTTTTCCAGGAGAGAAGCATGTGTACATTGCACAATCCAAACTCAAAGTGCATTAAAGCTTTGTCATTTCAACAGAAGCCATTTGCCAGTGAAAAACTTTTAAATAGAGCAATTTACTGGAAAGCAATTCTGCTTATTATAATAACATAAAGCAGTCTATGCTTTTAACAGCTTCGGCTTTTACCTGTGTTCTTAGGCACGGATTAATGAACAAGGCACCTCTAGCAGTTAAGCATCAACACTGTCCTGAAAAATAAGCAAGTACATTAGCACATGTCAGCATTCACTTCTCACCCCCTACTTCCTTGGGGAGGGGTTTCATTCATTCTTTAGTGGATTAAATATTTTGTGTACATACAGTACCATAAAATTCATGTTTAAATCTCTATTCATTATAGAATCATAAAGAATAATGTGCTTATTTTTTCATAAATAAGATCACTGACTTTAATTAATTAACACTAAGTTTTGAGGTGTTAATGTGCCCAGCAGAAAAGTTCATCTTACAAAACCAGGAAAAGAAAACTGACAACTTTTCGTAATAAATAATAATAATAACAATAATAATAATAACAATAACCTATCTTGGAGCAAATATAACACCATCATAGTGAGAATCTTTTTTTTTTTGTGATTGCTGGCTACAGCCACCTGAGAGCAACAAGTTAGCAGTGCTGAGAAGAAGAGGAAGGTGGAATGTTGAAGGAAGAAAATGTGTGAGCAGAATGACGGCAATGGAAGCGATGCGCGTGGTGTTATTTAGTTATTGACAATGTTTAGTTATTGACAGAGGGTAATTAAAATAAAGATAAATCTGAGAGAGAGAAGCTTGAGCTGGGAGTAAGCTGGAGGTAGTTCCCAAACCCCCAGTGTGCACTTTCTTTAGCATTCAGTCTCTCTCTTCAAAGCCTTCTTCCTCCAATCCTATGAAGGAATCACAGGTATGCCATCAGGTAACACTGAGCTGGGCAAAGCCAATTAGCTTCACCTCGTCAGGGATCTCTGTACTGTCACATCCAGATGCCTAAACAAACAAACAAAGGTTAGGCTCAGCATGTATCCAGGGATTTATACAATACTATACCAACACTGGATAATTTAATAACTGCACTATCGATCATTTTAATTTTCACTTGTAACAAATTACTTTGTGGGTGTAAAGACCACTTGCGCATGCAAAATGGACAGCACAAGATATTTTGTTCATGTAAAGAATATAACATTCCAAGTCTTCAGGAAAGTAGGCCTTAAAAGCTCTAATTTCACTGCTAACATTTTTAGTGGTTAAACTAGAGGAGGACATTGAACAGAATAATTGCTAGCACATAGCTGATTTAAAAAAAAAAAGAGAGAGTTTAAGGGTTGGAATACTTTTGGCACTCTTGGTTACTTACAGAACCAAAAACATTTTGTGCTCACCTTTAGGTAAGCTTAGTTTAGGGAAATTGGAGGGATCGGTGTTTGGTAAGTTTCGATTAAGAGGAGGAGATAGCGTGTATGTGTATGCTCGCACAGAGGTAGGTTGACGGATGAGTGTTGATGCATCGGATTTATTCATGTCTTTGCTCAGCATTTTATGGTCCCTACAGATGACCCATGACCATGCACATTTATTTTCAGACCTGACCTGAGAGAAAGGAAATAATGGGCGTGCACTCACACTGAGCATCTTCCTGTACTGCTCACATGCAAACCTAGAACTGCCTTTTAATTACTTTTCCAACAAAGCATAAAACACTTCATATTTCTTTTGTTCGCCCTGCAATACACTGGTGACCTGTTCATTTTGTACAAGGTCTTGCATGAAGTCAGCTGGGATTGCCCCTGCAACCCGGAAGGATCAGTGGCATAGATAATGGATGGATTTTTCCCTGATTTTTCTCCTTAACTTAGCCACCCATCAACCATCTTCCTTACCAAACAGGAAGGGAACAGGTCACGATGTATTTCCACCATGGCATGGGATGCTTTCATGTAATTTTCAGGGCAGCATAAGATACTTAAAAGAAAGAGCTCTCTGCCCAGCTTCACACACACAAGTTCTTTAAGGCCCATGACTGGCTCCTGTCACTGTGACTGACAAGGAAGACAGCATCTATTCCTCCCTCCTGAGAGTACAGGCACATCACTCTCTTGGGCTCCCAGCAGCAGACAGCTGTGGCATTACGGGGATTCGAACACATGATCTCCAGACATTAGGGTGGTTTTCAGTTATACCACACAGGAACCCCTTTAAATTTTACAACATTTTTCTTTTATCCAGAAAAGTTCTTCAGTGCAGTACACAATGTAAAGCATTCTTTTCATATGCATTAATGTGTAAGGTGCTGGGAATAAGAACGATTGTTAGATGACAAAGTAAAAACATGTATTAGCTGTCTGTGTGTCTAAGCAATGCATACACTAGGCTTTTGTGGCATATTGATTATTTTTTTCTTTTTGCAAAGCAGACTTGGTACTTGTTATAAGAAACAGTAAGAAACTGATCAATCAGAACCAAATTTTCTACAAAGTGATAAATTAAAAAAATCTGTATCAGTGGGAAAGCATATATACAATTCTTCTATATAGAAACTTTGTTTCTGCTTTGTGTATGTAAAGTAAAGATTCTGTGGCCGTGCTACGGTGGCCCAAAGGGGTGACCGATCTTTCTCTCAGATACTTTGCCTTACACAGATGGAACATCAGATTTTGGCAAGACAGCACTAAACAATTTACAGCCTGGCTGGGAAAGTTGTGGATATGTATTTACAAAACTGAAAGGGTCAGTGATGAAAGACACATCTTGGTCGACACTTTCCCTTTCACTACAGTCAGCCAATAAGATCAGCACTGTGCTGTAAAGACTGCTGCACAATGGCCTGACTCACATAAATCCTCCCACTGAAATCTTATGAATTACAAGCAGAGAAAACAGAAAAGCAAACCATATTTACTGAGTGCACCTGTACAATCACAAACATATCACCTCAGCCTGATACACCACAGTAAGTATGTTTCACTTTCTGCACGGCTGAGTGATGATAGCAAAAGATCCTATCAAACATTTGCACACATCCATCCGCTTTTCATAACTGTATCTGCTAGATTTCACTTTATGGGTCATTTTCAGGGATGGCGTATTAAGTCCATCAGGATTTCCACAGGGAAATTTGCACAGGACCAAGCTTGAGTCATGCAGCTGCATAAATCCAGTTTCAGGGCTTTCACATTTATCTTGAATCAGAAACTCAAATTTTCAATTGCATCTAGATCACTGCCTTTAAAGACAAGCACATTATGTCTTAAAATCCAACCTGATCAGGGATACAAAATGCAGACTAAAGAAGGAATTTTCAGAGGACATAAAAACAGGTTTCCATCAGACTGCTCCTGTGCCTAGTGAGCATTGTGTTGTCACGACTGGTGTGTTATGATGGGTTACATTCACAGGTACAATTCCTCTGTGTGTGTGTGTGTGTGTATCCAAAATCTCATGGAGATTTTATTTTATTTAATTTAGTAACCAACCAAATTCAAATAAGTAATAAAAAGTATCTTCTTGTTTTCCTCCACTTACTGAAACCATGGACTCCCAAAGAGCTTATAAAGCGTACCCACAATCTCATTGTCTAAAGATATCGATCAGTGGAAGGGTACAAATACAAATGAAAAATGTTTGGAAAATGTTTTCCAAAACATTAGATGAACCATGAAACAGTATAAAGGCCATCATGAATTGAAATTGAGTAAAAGGATAAAGAGTAAATTTATCAGAGAGGTTGCCAAGACATTTATAGCAATATTACTGGAGCTGCAGGAATATCTGGCAGGCACTCAACACTCATTGAATGTATGACAATCTTGTATAGCGCACTGAACGAGCACTGATGTGGTTGCGGCAGATACCAGGAACCTCAGGGGCCATCAGTCACATGGCTGGCCAGGTCTTGGTCGGTCTGGGGTGGTTCCCGTCTGTCTGTGGTGTGTCTGAAGGCGTACAACAGTTGCACGATGCACGCCAAACAGTGCTGCTACCCTTGCAGCGGTCATTCCGGCACCCAGAGTGCCCAGGGCCTGGTCTCTGCTTGCTTATGGCAGTCGTGGCATCTTCACTCTTCACTAACGTAAACTTTTTTTAACCAGGCTTTTTATAGTCAGAGATGCCACTTTACAACAAACAAAGATGTTTTGATCTCACGCTCCACTTTGTGGATTAATCAAGGAGTGGACCTTATTAGGAATAAGCGGTTGATAGTGGGGCTTGAACTTCCTACCTTAGGATCAGTTATCCAGCACCCCACCACCGGGCCACCACTGCCCCCCACTACATCACGCCCAGTTTAATGATAACTAAAAAAGACACCCATTCCAAAATTCTCACACACCTGCAGCTCATAAATCTACCTGTTAGATTTCACCAGCTTAATGGACGATAAAACACACATTTGTTTGCTTTTGTCACAAAACACCCAGAGATATGGGCTTTTAGATAGAGCTCCTGAATACATGAGCTGTGATTTGCCAACAAAAATAAACCTTCCAGCACAGAGGATCAGAGAGCAGTGCACTACAGCACAGATGTTGTTTACCTCTGCCTTCAGGAGTGATTAAAAATTGTCTGAACCATATTGCACCATTCACTGTGATATGTGTGATAGATTTAATTCCTCTTATACTCCCACAGTGGAAAACTGCAATGTCATGGATCACAAGGTGCTAAGAATACATACATCTTAATGGAACATAAAGGATGTTTGACAGGCAGCAAGAATGGCATCATAAAAAAGACAAATATCTTTCTAAAGAGAATTCATAGCATCATTTGTCGACTGTGGCTCAGTATCTAAAATATCTTTCTACAAATACATTTGTAATGACAGACTACTTTATTCATAATCATCATAGAAGTCTCTGTAATGTTGGAGCTCGGCAGGTTTCAAACTATTTTATTCACCTTTAACTGATATGAGTTTAATTGTCAAAAAATAATATCAGGGGGCGGCACGGTGGCGTAGTGGTTAGCACGTCCGCCTCACAGCAAGAAGGTCCTGGGTTCGATTCCCAGCT
>JBCNYG010000012.1:27980307-28006408 GCA_039654305.1 Porochilus rendahli | reverse complement strand
TGTGTGTGTGTGTGTGTGTGTGTGTGTGTGTGTGTGTGTGTGTGTGTGTGTGTGTGTGTGAGAGAGAGAAAGAGAGACAGAGAACCACAGTGGGAAAGAGCATGTGTGAGTGCGAGACAGTGTATGAGAGTTCATGAATGACAGTTTTGACAGTGGAATAATTGCTTAACACATGTCGCGTCTACCCACTTCTTCATTCAAATAAAAGTTTCAACAGCAACAGATGTACAAGTTACAGGTGAACTGTTGAATACATATTACTACACACTGTGCTGACCACTTCCATTATCTGGGTAGGTTTTCAACTCTACATTAAAAAAATTTACATAGTGGCCTCTTTACCCTGTTTGTATTATTACCTATGTACCTTTTTAGAAACAGTTTGAGAACATATTATTATGTGGCTGCTTAAGAGCAGACACATATTACTATTCACCCTAGAAAAATGTGGCTCTTTATTTTTCTTTTTATTATAATTTTTCCATTGCACTTAATGCGGCCTGAACGTTATTTATTAATTAGTCCTACAAACATGACAAAACCAAAGGCTACATTAGCACAGTACTAGTAATAGTATTAATCTGAGCTATACATAATTGAAAGTAAACATACCCTTCTAAAATTCAGCTTAGTCACGCTAATTCTCCGTCTCTCACTACAGGCAGCTCGTGCTCGTGTCCTGGTTCATTAAGGGGGCCAGTGTGAGTGCAGAATGACCCGGGTGCACCTTAGTACTATCATTGTTATTACTTTATGCTCGTAATCGTGGTCAGTAAAAAGCTTAAGACATTTCCTTTGACCTATGTTCTGGACTAGAGTAAATGAGTTAATCACCAAAGTTTTCACTCAATTTTCACTTTACACCAATAAATTTGACAATAAAACGGAGGAAAATTTGTGGAGGTTCTGACCATGTAACTTTTGAGTCAACAGCGCTTGTAGAAGTTAAATGGCGAGCCTCTGACTGACAGTTGTACTGTGAAATTCAACATTAAACTTAATACAAAAAAGAGCTTTTTAAAATTATTCAAAATCATTATGAGGGTCAGTTTAAATCATGACTGTTTAAACACTTTTTTACAGTACAGTGAAATAATTTATATCACAGTGTTTACCAAATTCTTGGCTCTCAAATGCTTCAATCTCATTGTGATGGGAAATACTGTTTTTAAATCAGAAGACCAAAAGTGAGATGTGCACTATTGCCATTTTCACTCTAAAATGTATGTGTAACTCACTAGCTGCCAGCTTAATCTCTATGGCAACGACCAGCTATATAATGCGCCTCATGGACACACCTGCAACATGTTAAAACACAAAAACGAATCATGCACACACATTGCCGCTTTCTTTGGCTCCAGACACATAGATGGAATATGTAATAGAATAAATATGTAAATATGTACAGATATGTACATGTGTCTCTTAATATGTGTAGAGCCGGGCTATTTAATTGGTGCTTTGATTTGGCTACTCTATTTTTTTTAAACAATAAAAAATACAAATATGTATTAAATTAATAATTATTTTGAAATTAATATTTTTGAATGGTTCTGTGTCACAACTGTTTCACATTTCATATTCACGGCATTTGGCAGGCACCCAGAGTGACTTACATATATTATTTTTACACAGGTGCGCAATTGAGGGTTAAGGGCCTTGATCAAGGGCCCAACAGTGGCAGCTTGGTGGTGCTGAGACTTGGACCCACCACTGTAGTGTATAGAGTAAACTGATTGGTTTGGACTGATTAAAAAAGGCGTTAATAAAAAATAATTTAAGTAGGTCGAAGTATATTTTGCAAAATGAAAATGTACAGCTTTTAAACCAAAAAAGTGTTTCTGTCATCTGTGACCACACACACACACACACACACACACACACACACACACACACACTTTTTTCACCATGTTGGCCCCACCCCCTTTGTTACATCCTAACTGATCCTTGTAGAGGACCCATCATCTTTTGAGGTGTTCGCTCTCCTTACTTCATTTGTGATTGTATTCATGACCCGGCCCTGATTAATTTAATAGCCCTGGTATGGAGCTTAGCTTAAACTCCACAATAATGGTTACAGTTAAAGTATATGTGCTTTGATTCTTTGGTTTATCACCACCTGTTTTGCCTCAGCTACCTAGTAACCTGTGTAAACTGAGGAATCTTTCTGTGTTCTACAGTTCAGCACCCCAGTTTTCATGTATTTTCTGGCAGCAGTTGAAGCCACATCTCAAAATTTCTTCAGGGATTTTTCTAGTTTTGTAATACTGCTTTGTTAAAATGTATTTTCTGAGCTTATGTTAAGTCAGGATCAAGCAGTTCAGAAATTAATGAAAAAATTAATGAATATATTAAGTCAGTGTTAGCCATGATGTAGGACAGTAGAAGCAGTTTTAATATTGAGAATGATTTGATTGCGTAGCTATGATTTTAATCACAGACTATGATATCTTGTATAATAAATCATCCCTCCTGTAATGTTTGCTGCTTGTTGTCATGTGGCAACACTTCCTGTTTTCCCTGAGTACAGTGTGTTGCACATGATGTCCCACTTCTTTCGCTGCTGCTTTTAGCCACTTAAATTAGTGGATTTATTTATTTTTGTAATACTCAGATATTCTTGGTCGCCTCCAAGGGAGACATTTTTGGATTGGTGAGCACCATCTGTTGGCTATATGCTTCTGACCAAGAAGTCTGAATGACACGTTACTTTGTACTATTTTCCTCTTAGGATTTAGGCACATCTGAATAGTTGCCAAGTGACAGTTACTATGGCTACAGCATAGATCCTTATCAAAGGAAAATGTAAGAGAGAGGTTATTGGGATTATCGCTCACGTTTTTCTTTGCAATTGCTGCAATCTACCTCTGTTCTTGCATGCTTAAAATTAGCCTAAATTTGTCAATGAAGGATCTTGACTTCCTTAAATTAAGCACATGTAAGTGATTGGAAGGCTTATTAGAAATATTAACCAGCATTTAGTTACTGTTTACATCACATGTTAAAAAATGTGCTTTAAATTAAATGCAATCTCACTTGTTCCCTCATTTGCTGGACCGCTTAAACCTATCAGGGTCATAGGGAGGCTGAAGCCTAATTCAGTTAACACTGGTCAAAAGCAGGGTACACCATGAACAGCTCACCATCACTGAGCCAACACACACACACACACAGCAATTCATACCTAGGGGTAATCTGGAATAGCCAATTAGCCTAATGTGCATGTCTTTGGACTGTGGAGGGAAACTAGAGTAGCCTCAGGAAAGCCACACAAGCATGGGGAGAACATGCCAACTCCACACAAAAATGCCCGAACCCAGGATCTTCTTACCGTGAGGCAGACATGCTAATCATCATGCCACTGTGCAGTCCTTTAAATGATTATACATAATGAGATGCCATTTTATCTTCTAGGGCAGTTGAATAAAATGTAAAGCATGTTGTTAAACTTTGCTTTCATTGAAGCTAATATTTCAGTTCCTCTTGCTCATGGCAAATATTTGGGTCTGTATTGATCCACTTCATCATTTGATCAAAAAGCAGTTGTCCTTTAAATGGGCTAAAAAAATGAAGCATTGTTATATCTTGTGAATGAGTATTTTACATCTGAATGCAACAGTGTTGGATTGTCCTATCAGAAAATATTCCCCATGTGTTCTGTTGTTATGGCTCTCTTCCTATAATCCTGTTTTACTGTGCTGATATCACTGTCTCTCACTGGTCATAAACTCAAGTGCTGACTCATTCAGACATTAAACACAGTTGCTTTGGGTGATATTATTTAGGTCCTGTTGACACTGAAAGCTTCTCCAATTCCAGGAATGGCACTTCTTAATGAGTCCTGCCTCAGTGATTAAATTTGTCTCATTTCTCTGGGATTGTGTCGGATAAGGAAAACTGGTGAAAGATTAGAGAATTGCCTTATACTGTAGATTCCCTTTCTGGATTTCGCATGGTGTAGTCTATGAATGCTCCTTGTCCCGTTTGTCCCAGCTCTTTCGCTCACTAGGTAGATGCTCAGTACTGTACTACACTATTATTTATTTATTCTGTTCTTTGATTTCAGCACTACAGGATTGTGTTTTGTTTCATTAATGATGAAACATAATCACAATCCCACCCCTTTCCACTACTCCTTACATCGAGTGCTGATTGGCTGTGGGTATGCTAGACTGTGTTACTGTATGTATTATTTAATGTTATATCACAGCTCTGTTGAATTGAGCAATGTTACTTTGAGTTTTCTGAAACTGAAGAAGCTTCAGGACAGAGGGCTTTATAGACTTTTATTGTAACCAGCAAGATCGTCAAGACAGTAAAAGCACAGTTGGTGAGGGAATGATCGCTTATAAGAGCTACTAAAACTGGTTTTATGGATGCTTCACAGCATGTAATTATAAGATATAGTATAGTGTATAATACCTTAATAACTTGATCACCACCATGTCATTTAATCAGTTTTTTTGATTGATTTTCTATAGAAGCACACTGCACTGTGTTTGCTTTACATGCATGACAACATTTTATATAGCTTAGATAAGCTGCTAAAATAAGGAAATTAAAAATATTATGGAGCTCATGTAATCAATTAGCTTAAATTGGCAGTGGCACATTGACATCAACATCGACAGCTGCTGTCTGGATACTGTACTCATGTTAATAGCAGAGCTCCCACACAGCCTTTGGTGGTGCACCATCCTTAAGAAACCAGCAACCCATTTTTGCAATGGTTGTACATTCATCCCTCTGTCCGGTGTCTGCATGCACTGTGATGCTAATTGACTGTTATGCATAAAAGACAGTCAGCATCAACAATCACCATTGCATTGCATAACATAAAATCACCATTGTGATGCATAACAGTCAATTGGCATTATAATGCAGAACATCGCAAAGCTGATTGGATACTATGCATTGTGATGCTCATTGGCTATTAAATTTTTTGGATGAACTTTACTAATATCTGTGAATGTACCTTAAGAACTTTTTAAACTGAAACATCATCCAAATGACAGCAAATTAAAATGATTTTATTGAGTAATTTTGCTTCTGCTGATTTGCTTCTTCTTACATGGCTTAGCATTGACAGAATAATTATAAATGGAAAAGAAACACAGCCCGCAAAAATCTCATGGGGAGCTCCACCTTTAGGCAGCGCTTAAATCTGTTTGTTACAAGATTATTGACTATAGAAAAGTCTATGCGGTGGTTTCATGTGGTTAATAAACTCTTGATCACATATCTGATATATTGACTGTGTTTCCGTTAGTTTACATGGCAGTGTATCATGTGTGCATTATTTAGTACTCTAGTCGGAGTTCAGGTTCCCCAATGCAGCATCATGTTAAAAATTATCTTCGTATCAGTTCTAGTTTACTGAGCTATTCAAATTACTCTAATTTTGTGTGTGTCTGTGTTAAGGATTTTGTGAATTCACTTTCTTTGACAGCCAAAAGAACATCTCCTGCATCAGATTTTCAATGCACTTGTGGGATTATTGCATTATGAAACATTGATTATGTAAGCAGGACGCACAGCAGTGTTGCTTCAGGGTCTAGTGTTCGATCCTGAGCTTACTTATTCCGTGTGAAGATTCTCATACTTCCGCTGATTTTTTTCCCCAGCTGCCAGAAATAGGTGCAGGGACTACTCTAGGTGTAAATAATTATGTTTCTCTCTATCCATGCTGTGCACCCAGTGAATAAATCATGAATAAATGCATGATTGTAACCTTGATGATTGGATTTATTCTTCAGTGGTTGTTTTTTTTTTTTGTGTCTGACCAAATCACAGGATTTTGAACACCACTCTATTTGAGAGCTGGGACATTGTAGGGCCGTATCCATCTTGGTGGGTGTTCAACGGGCTGCTGGTGCTGCTGCAGGGTTTGCACATTTTTTGGTCCTATCTCATAGTGAAAATAGCCTGCAAAGCCATCTCCAAAGGCAAGGTAAGAGAGGTCATTCTACACGCAGTAAAGGTACCCATTTACTTACCAGACATATTAAATAAACATGAATTACAGTGTTATCTCTTGAAGATAAAATGAAATCAGCCACACTGGCATTCTGAAACTATTTGCTTACTCTTGTACATCAGTGACAATGACCCCCGCGGGAACAATTGGCATCTTTTTTATTCACTCATGCTCTCTCACTCATTTACTGAACCGCTTAATACTATTAGAGTTGCATGAAGGCTGAAGCCTATCTCAGTGAACACTGGGCAAAGGCAGGGTTCACCCTGAACAGCTTGCCAGACCATTGCAGTGCCAACACACACACAACCATTCACACATCCACACCTAAGGGCAATTTGGAACAGTCAGTTAGCCTAACGTGCATGTCTTTGAACTGTGGGAGGAAACCGGAGTACCCAGAGGAAACCCAAATAGAACATGGAAACTCCACACAGGAATGCCCTTGCAGAGCCCGGGATTTGAACCCATTACCTTCTAGCTGTGCGGTGAACGTGCCAACCATTGTGTTGACTGCCATCTTTTTTATTTCTATTGAAATCGTTCTTCTGTTTCTTAACACTTTTTTTCTTAACACTTTTTTTTTTCGGACCTTTTTACTTTCTACGAATCAGTATTGCTCTGTCAAGTTATAGTGCATGCATAAGATCGTTTCTATGGTCACATGGTCTTGGTATTGTTGTTGTAAATAGACACAGAAAACAGGTGAATACGAGATACTATGCCTGTGAGCTGTGAGGTGTTTTCACCAGGAAACATGAAACACAGCCAGAATGATCGTGGAGGATAAAACACATCAGCTATTCACTAATAAATGGGCACCTTTATCATCACTCATGATTTATTCTGCATGCTTAAGCATTAGCCATTCTCTAATATCTAATTTCTTGTTGATGATCACATCTATACTTTATTGATTGATTTACTCAAGAAAACAAAATCAGTTAAAAAGAACGACTTATATATTAAAAAAAAATCCTTCACCCATGTGTGTCTAACCTCTGCTAAAGTTCATCTGCTCGTGCTTTTCACGGCTTCTCTTAAGTGTCATGTTTCTGTTCTCTTTGCTACTCCTGCATTGCCTCAGGTGGGAAAGTGGAATCCTTTACATGTAAGTACATGCAGAAATGATACTTCAAATCAAATGTTCTGCCATGAAATTAGAAGCATCAGTTGTATTATCCATACACCTTAGGTAATAAGGTAATTCATTCCAAGCCTGTAGTAAATCCTTTTTAATTATGAGTTCACTTATATTTGGTATTTCTGTCAGATGACTTAGTGTTTTTAATATCTTTTCTAATATCAAGTCATACAGATAACTTGTAATCAGCATTTCTTTTCATAGGAGCCACTATACTGACTTTTAATGTGACCAATTAATATGCAGCATGGTTTATATTACCAAAGTTATAGACCAAGGTCACGCTTCACACCAAGCTGTACTGGTTTCAAATTCTTAAAAGGCACTACATCTAATGAATGAGTTCGATGACTTTGGGCACACCGTAAACATGGCATGGATATTAAATTGCTGGCATGATCCTGTAGTATTTTTAAAAAGACAGCATGGTATATTCAGTGGCCCCCTAATCAGGATCATCTGTAAACATACTTATTCAGTACATCAGTCCAAACCACAAAAGCACTAGGAGAGCACAAATCTCCTCCAAGCCATAAAATTTAAGTGCACAGCACCCCCTGATGGGCCTGCTGTACTGCCACACATCCAAAAATTGGACTTCCCACCACACACGCAATCTGGATCAGATGCAGATGAAACTTCTGTGATCCTGACTGTACATAGCGGATTTGATTGAAATTGGATTTGATTTAGGTAATACATTGAGGATACACGGAGGTCAGGTTTCTAAAAGCTGAATAATGCCAGATGATGGGTTCCCTGATATTAGAATTTTTTTTTTTTATCATTTTGTGTAATATCTAGTAAATGCTGTATGTGAAAATCCAGGGAGACCATCAGGTTCTGCATCACTCAAACCAGCCTTTCTGATACCAGCAATCATGCAACAGTAACTGAAGCTCTGTATTTAAATCTGTGTGATTTTATATGCTGTGCTGCTGACAAATGCTTGGCCCATTAGATGGTTGCATGAAGGTGCAGGTGTACAGTCATCTGTAATGTAGTGACTGGAAATTATATATTAACACATTTACAACATGTAATATATCTCTCTGCAATGTTTCTAACAACCTAACCATTTTAGAAAAGTTACCCAGTAGGAATTTTGATTAGGATTTTTTTCCCCCGCTCGACTCGAGAAGAAAGCAGTGTGCCTCATGCCATTTTTCTTTTACAGGTGTCAAAGGACGACCGCAGTGACATCGAGTCAAGTTCTGACGAAGATGAAGTGGTGCCATCTGCTCACAAACACCACGCTAATGGGACCAATGGGTCTCATGGTACTAACGGTTTCCTGTCATCTGCGTGTCACGATGAACACTAAGCATCGAGCGTTGTTTCTGCGCGCTGCAGCCTGCTTGTTAGTCTGTACAGTACTCCTGCGTGTCAAAACAACAACGTCACCCATCTGGTACTGGAAATATGCAGAATAATGTGAATGCAGTTGCATTTCAATATGATTCAGTACAGTGTTTTTGTTCTTGCTCCTCGTACCTGTTTTCTTATCTCAACCCATATGTAGGCAGTCGGTACTGCTCCTTCCTCTATCTATAGCTCACTCTTCTTTTAAATGAATGAAAGCATTTCTCGTATCATGCTAGCATGCTGTAGTTTGGTGTCAGTGGGAGCGGCTGTTTTCTTGAGGTAACATCTATGTATTTATTTTTTTTATATATGTATATCTATATATAGATTGCAAAATTGTGGTTCAGACTTTATTTTTTATTTCTTATAGTAATTTACGTCAGTGTTTTAAGATGGCACACTATTTAAAGTTCAGTCACCGTTTCAGGATTACAGTAAAGCAGCAGCTTTCACACACAAGGTGTTTCGCTTTAAATAATTGATCGCAATCTTATACAAATGAGCGACACCACCTGCTATATTTGCACTAGTAAACCGTAAAAATGGGAACTCTCTAACTGTATTGTGTACTCATGTGTTTTTGTTAGGAATTCTACTATATTGTCCTTCATCTCAAATCTACTATGGACGTGTTCTTAAAACAGTGGACATCTTATAATAGTGTGTGTGTGTGTGTGTGTGTGTGTGTGTGTATTTATGTGTGAGATTTTGACATTGTTTTAAAGAATCATAAAACAAATTCTAATATTTTATTATTTTATTGAATTGTATGGATCTGAATTCTATTGGCCTTCATCCCTTATTATAATGTTATTCTCCATCTGGGATTCCATGAACTACCCTGTGTTATATACTGTTATATACATTAGGTAATAGCCACAGTTGCAAGACAATTTCCATAGTATTCATATCAAATTCTATGACTCAGAATATTTTTATCAATATGTAACTTATAAAAACACCCCCCTTGTAACAAAAAAGATCCATTACAATTATAAATCAAGTCAAGACTCCATCATATACCTTGCACACGGCTTCAAGACCTGCCACCATGCCATGATGATATGTTTCTGCTTCTTCAGCTTTGAATGATATCTTTTCATTGTCCCATTGTCCTGTTCTTGGTATAATGTAACACTTATTCTTTACCGATCTAAGTGGATGACTCATTAAAACGGCTTTGAAATCAGGGTAAAATTCTTGCTTTTCTTCCATGAACAATCTGTGGAGTAGAGAGGAAGCTAATTATCTCTTTCTAAGCTAATTGTCTCAATACTGTTCTAATTCTTGACATTAAACTAAATGTCAGTGGTAAAAATAAAAAATAAGATTCTGGTTTCTGCTTTTGAATGCGGGCTAATGAATCATGTTGCTAAGTATTTTATTAAGCACAGTGGGCAAAATGTTTATTTATACTACTTTTTTGGATTTTTGGATTTTAGGTGTATTTTTTTATTTCAAGTTATCCATTTTATTAGATGTTTTCACTTCTTCTGTTATATGTGTTTATTTGCTCCTTTTGCTGATTTGTGTCTGTGAGTAAGTCACTGTTATCGTTTGTCAGCCTGTTTTGGTGCTTGAAAATGTATTGTTAAAAAATAATGTATAGATTAAAGCACTGCCTAAAAGCGGAGCTCCCATATGATTTCCCTTACTTGACAAGTTTTTCAAGGGAATTCTTAAACCCCACACACATATCCGACATGTATCAAGATTCATTCATTTTAATAACCTGTTAATAGAAAGGAATAAAAATGAGATAACCAAACACACAATCCTAGTCTCCACATGTAAAGTACACTATTTGAAAACCATAGGATTAGAGAATATTCCAGTAACACAAAAATATCATTAGTTGTTTATTTATTTCATGTCATTATCAGTGACATCACATCACATGACCGTATACGACTCTTGTTTTCTATATTATTCTCTCCCTGAACAGCTTTTTACACTTTTTTTTTTTTTTAGAGACAAAAAATATTTAAAGAATAACACAGGGTTCCCATGTGTACACGTACACAAAGGGACGGAGGACAGAGGTACGGACACTATAGGTTTTTCTTGATGCTCCCAAAGCAACTCAATGGTTATATGCTTTTCCTTATCAGTTGGCTGTTATATAATGCTGGCTTGCGTGACAATTGGGCAGCATTTTTTTATAATGTTACTGAAACCCAAAAATGAATAGAGGCCACTGCTCAGACTCACACAGAATTAAAAAATGCACAATCTAACACTGTTAAGCAGACAAACTTTCAGGTCACTAAGTATTTGTGGAGCATATGCCAAAACCATTTGACAGAACATAAACTTGTTAAATGGATAATTAAAGTAACAGGACCGGTGATACAGATGAATCCGGAAATCAGAGCGGCGGTAAAAAGAAAACCCAGGCTTGGACACCTATTGGGAGCAACGCTTTTAGTCACCACCTAAATCTATTTTTCTAAATCTATATTATTTTTTTTATTGTATATGTGTTCATTTTGAAAATCCTTCTCCAGATATATTAACCTTTGCTATCATAGTAGCTTCCATTCTTTATGGAAAATATCTGCACTAGATTTCAGTGAGGCTGGGAGGGATTTATGATCATTCAACCCCAGTGTTATTAGTGATCCTATGCAATGATATTGGGTGAGGGAGCTCATCTCAAAGGGGCTCAGTAAGATTCAGGTCAAGCTGTGTGCAGACTGCTCAATTTTTTCAACATCAACCTAATAGACCACGCCTTCAAGGACTGTGTTTTGTTCACTGGGGTATTGTCATGCTGGAATGTGTGGGCCAATTACTTCCAGTGTAGGGAAATCTTTTGAGAATGCATGTCCCTCTGGGTTTCCTCTGGGTGCTCTGGTTTCCTCCTACTTCCCAAAAATATGTTGGATACACAGACTGGTTATGCTGAGCTGCTCCTAGGTATGAATGAGCGTGAAAAAAGTGTGCATGAACACACAAGGTGCCCTGCATTAGAAGGGTGTCCAATACTGCATGATAGCCCCCAACTCATTCCCAGTGTTCCCAGGATAGATTTCAGATAGGCTCATTATGACCATATCAAGGATAGAAAGATAGCTTTAAAAATGTATGAGTGAATAAGTTCTAACTGATAATTTATTGGATATCTTAATCCGTAAGAGTATTACTATGGGGATAGTAGTTTTTAAATACTCATTAAATAAGGAAATGAGTAAATTTAGGTTGTTTTACATGGTTTAAAGAAATACATTTAAAACCCGATTTTATTTTAAAAGTCTTATTTTATAAAAGAGTGAACATTTAGCTGTAGAGTTATAGTACAGCTCCGTATCTAGGGTTTGCATGCTTCCGTTTGTCTGTGAACGACTAAATGAAGGCTCTCTGACTTTAATGATTGTGCATTAGGTAAGGCCGCCCAGGTTTAAGAGAGTAAAATGGTCAAAGTGCAAACTTAACAGCCAGCCAGTGTGAAGATGAAGGAGCCACTGAGTACCTGTACCGTGAGTGGTTTTAACTATTTTCAAATACACACATAATACAGGACGAGAAAAGGGAACATCTACTGGACTTGTTTTGATTGCTGTTTGAATTCATAGCCATTGGTACACTTTCTGCTTATAAAGTGCTTTATTTGTTTGGCATTGTTAATAGTTTATGTTATCACTAAATCACGTGTTTCAGTACAACCTGCTCTACCAGGACCTGAAGAGATTCTCAAAAAATGGAGAATATTTCTGCAAAGAACTTGTAACTGTATTCCAGCAAAGGTAATAGTCTATTCAGGCACTTGGACTCCCTTGGGTGATTTCTTTATTCCTTAAGGTTTGCAATAAACGCCTGAACTTTTGAAGCATTTTATTATAGAGTGCAAAGTGACGTGAAAATCGCCTCTCCCTTAAGAGACAGTCCTACACTTTGAAGTCAGCTCGTGGATTGAATTTTAATGATAGCTGCAGTTATTCTTTTACCCATTGCCACAGTTGATGTTCTTGGAGGAGAACTTTTGTATCTTAACAGCGTTTAGTGTTTAGCTGTTTGAACTGATATAGGTGAATCCTTTCATTCATTCATTCATTTTCTGAACCGCTTAATCCCAGTTGGGGTCGCGGGGAGGCTGGCGCCCATCTCAACCAACTCTGGGCGAGGGCAGAGTACACCCTGGACAGCTCGCCAAGCCATCGCAGGGCAGAAACACGCTGACGGCTATGCAGCCTACTTTTGACGAAAATCAGCGATGGTTCTTTTACATTCCTCCCACCACAGACAGTGAAACACCCTCGCCCGGCACAGGGCTTCAACCCAGGACCTTGCTTTGAGGCAGAAGTGCTATCCACTACATCACCATGTCATTCGGTTGGTTTATTTGAGACTTTTTGGGCTGTGATGGCTCAGTAGTTAAAGCAATGGATTAGCAATCGCAAGGTTGGGGGTTCAAACCTCAGTACTACCATGATGGCAATTTTAAAGCCTTGAGCAAAGCCCTTTACCTTCAATTGCTCAGTTGTAAAAATAATAATAATAATAACTGTACGTTGCTCTGGATAAGGGTGTCTGATTAATGGCGCAAATGTAAATGTAAGCTTTAACACTACGGCACCACTGGATGATTGAAGTCAAAGAGCAAGGAAGCTTGTCTTTAAAAAAAACAAGAAGGACCCTGTTGATCACATGACCCCACTCGGAAGTACTGGCTACACTTCAGCAACAGCTGGGTGCTGACCCAGATCGGGACACTTTGATCTGTCCTCTACATTACAAGACAGTGTTAATGCGCAAGCACCTCATGCTGGGCAATGGTCCCCGGAAGCAAATTAGGTAACTCTACAAAATGAGCCAAGCCAAAATTGATTAGGCCATCGAAAGTTTAATCAACGCTTTCTCATCGAATTAAAGCTTCCTAAATGGCGTATGTAATTAAGGTGTTAGCCAGGATGAGACTACCAGCTAAGATAGCATTGTTCAAAACTATTCAGTGCACAAAATTAACATAGTCGGGCACTTGGGATTTCAGATTGGAATCTCCGCTGATTAGAGGCATATTAAAACATTTGTGGACATGCATGCCAATTTAATCATTATGGCCTCAACAGCTGCAGATTCATCCAAGCAGCAAAAGAGACCCAGAGCAGTAAATCTCATGAAAAATAAAAAGCATGTGAATGCTAAATGACGGAAGTCAGGAGCGCCACCAGCGCAGTCACATCTGTTCTGAGCATAACTCAGTCATGAAATGCTTACAGGGGCCTTTGAACTGCACAAATATGCCACGTATGAAAAGCATCTGGTCTGCTCTACAAACAAGTGGCGCAAATTTGAGTTCCTTCAGCTTCAAGTAGGTAATCGGGCTTTTATGCACCAGCAATTAAAAAAATCCCTGCAAGGACCATACAATCAATTGACTTGCAGCTAATTTGGAGGACTGATTCAAATCTTAATGCGATTGACCTCGACTTCATCTTTCCTGAAGGTTTTTACTAGAACGCCAAAAAGGGAAGGCTGATCAGAAAAACGAGCGCGCCACATTACCGCTCTCATTATCATTCTGTACAATCAGTGAAGCACGGAAAAGCTTGGTGAAAACTTCGTGAGAATTGGAGATCAGTCTTAGAAAAAAGTACAACTTCAGGGAGCAAGGCTGCAAAATGAATATGCAGAACATCAAGATGGCATTTTAGCTCATTCCTCAAACAGATGGCATGGGAGACATTCAAGAAAATGTATTGCCAAAAGTGACAAGTCTTTGGCATGGTATCAGCCAAAAAGCTGCAATATTCACTCCCTACATGTGCCCGCTCTTGACATTAGATTCAGTTTTATATATTGTTGAATTTTAAATTGGCAAACGTTTGAAAAACTATTTCTATTATTGGGTGGCATGGTGGTGTAGTGGTTAATACGCCGGCTTTATAGCAAGAAAGTCCTGGGCCCAGTCCCAGGCTCGGCAAGGGCATTTCGTTGTGGTTATCCCTGTGCTTGTATGGGTTTCCTCTGGGTACTCCAGTTTCCTCCCACAGTACAAAGACATGCACTTTCAGCTAACTGGCTATTCCAAATTGCCCCAAGGTGTGGACATAAGTGTGAATGGTTGCCTGTTCATGGTGTGCCCTGCTTTCGTCTTGCATCGGTTGAGATATGGTAGTAGGAATAAGTGGTTTGGCAAATAAGTAAGTGACTGGGGGTCTTTCTAGTACTTTTCAGGCATGGACCAATGAGTTCATGTGTCTGTTTTTTGTGCCTGTTAAGGTGGGACAATTATCCCTTTCCTCAAAATGTGTAGCAGTTGCTCCCAAGTGGCGCATTTACAAGGTGCACCCCTATTGTCTTGGAGATTGTGAATTTGAATCCAGGTAGATGCATGCAGCCATACATGGCTGGGATCCCACTGGAGCTAATAAACTGAGCTCTCACAGGAGGGAAAGAAACGCATACGCTAACCTCCCTGACACTTAAAGTAATCACTTACCATTCATGGGTGTCTGTGAGAGCATGCATACAAAGGACAGATAGCAAGTGTGATGGGCTTCCCCTGAATATGCATGCACAGCATTTCATAAAGATTAGGGTGGATCACATGTCATAGAGGGGGCATGTGCTTGCTCTCGCCCCTCCCTGGTAGGGTAAGGTGGTACCCCAGAAAAAATGGGATAATAACGCACCATGCCAACCTTTAGAACCTCTTAATCCTTCGAGTTGATTTGATGGTGACACCTCCTTCTCACACCTTTTGGTTGCTAGGAGCAACACACTCTCCACATAAGACACACTCATGATTTTTGTAGCTCCACAAAAAGCACATTGTGTCTCACCAGTGCAACCCAGAGGGCAATAGCTTTCTACTGGGGTGCTTGATAAGTAAGTGATGGGATGAGGAAGCCAGTATCAAGATGGGTCGATAATGTAATGGAGGACGGTAGGAGAAGGACAGGAAAAGGGTGAAAGGTGTCTAGAGGAAGCAGAAACGGATACGCATGACTGCAAAACCATTTCCACATAAACAGCTGCTCAGAAAAGGCCACATGATGGGTCATTAATGTACCCAATGGCGTGAGACAAAGTAGAACTTGCCCGGAAAGCTTTTTACAACTCATGGAGAAGGGCATGATTTCTTGTTCAGCCACTCAGATAAACGTATACAAAAGAAAGTCTACTTTTATCCGTCTGTTTTACAGATGAACACTCTTTATGCACGTTCTACACCTTTCATGTTTAGCTGACTTCACTTTCTCAGTAAACCCAGTAAGTGTCATATGGGCCAAGCAGTCTGTTGCTAGTTTTACACTGGGGCACGATCTCCGCAATAAAAAAATTAAATTTATGAGCACATTTCGAGATTCGGGTATTGGCGCATCAAGGTCTGTTACGCTCTGTTAAGATCTGTTAAGCTGTACTGCACTTTACTATGGTTCCTCTGTCCTATCACAAATTGTAATATATCGTAATAATCACAGCGAATTTTTTGACAGTGAAAAATGTTATCACAAAAATTTTATCACCACTATTATTACAAAATTATCCACCAAAGTTTCCTCAAGATCATCACGAATCCACCAATGATCCCTTAAGATCACCACAAATACACCAAAGTTTCCTCAAGATCATTACAAATCTGTCAAAATTCCCTCAAGACCATCATGAATCCACCAAGTTCCCTCAAGATCATTACAAATCTATCAAAGTTCCCTCAAGACCATCATGAATCTACCAAAGTTTTCTCAAGATCATTACGAATCCACCAAGTTCCCTCAAGATCATCATGAATCCACCAAGTTCCCTCAAGATCATCACGAATCCACCAAGTTCCATTAAGATCATCATGAATCCACCAAGTTCCCTCAAGATCATCACGAATCCACCAAGTTCCGTCAATATCATCATGAATCCACCAAGTTCCATCAAGATCATCATGAATCCACCAAGTTCCCTCAAGATCATCATGAATCCACCAAGTTCCCTCAAGATCATCATGATTAGGTCCCACAACCCCCTATGCTCATCACAATTCTCTCAAATCACAGACACATGGACGTCATGCCCCAGTGTAAACACAGGGTAAAGAATAACCTTAGTAACTATATAATACTTCACACAATGTATACACGTGCTCAAGTCATTCATTTAAAAAAGTGTCATTGAGTCATTGAAATGATGCATTGTTTATTAATATATTATAGTGATCGGGGGGACATGGTAGTGTAGTGGTTAGCACATCCGCCGTACAGCAAGAAAGTCCTGGGTTTGAATCCTGGGCATGACGAAGACTTTTCTGGGTTTGCATGGTCGCCCTGTGCTTACGTAGGTTTCTTCTGAGTACTCCAGTTTCCTCCCACAGTCCCAAAGTGAGCTTGTGTGTAAATGGATGTGTGTGTTTGTTGGCCCTGTGATGGACTGGCGAGCAGTTCAGGGTACTCACTGTTAGCTGAGATGGGCTCCAGCCTATGAGTGAGTGATTATGGTAATCACTGTCACTTGTTTGTCTGTCAGTTTGCCCATGAGCAAAATCCTGACCACACCCCACCCGTGCAGATTTTCACCAAACTTGGTGGGAACCCTACCCTACATGAGTCAAAGAGATGACTTGATTTTGAAATGTCAGGGTCAAAGATCAAGGTCAGATCAAGGTCACAAAGATTTGTAGATGGAGTGCATATAACTTCGAAACAAGTGCCGATCGACGTGTCGTTACTATGGAACACTTACGGGACACTATCTTTGGGCTTTCAAATGAGACCTTGAGTGATCTTCAGGGGTCAAACCCCAGCAATCTTAATCTCAGTAAATCCTTCAAGCGAGAGGGATTTGTTTGCTTAGTTGGACTCGGAACATAATGTAAGATGAACACATGGGTAAATACAACTAGTAGCCATATAGGGCGTATTCACGCTACATGGCGATTACCTTATTAACATTCATTCATTCATTCATTTTCTGAACCGCTTATTCCTAATTAGGGTCCCGGGGAGGCCCATCTCAGCCGACTCTGGGCGAGGGCGGGGTACACCCTGGACAGCTCGCCAGGCCATCGCAGGGCCATCAGTCACACAAGCATTCGCACTCACACAGTTTGGCGGATTTCTATTATGTAAACGTGAAGATTTAAAAGCACGACAGAACAAAAATACCAGAAAGGGTGGAATAAAAAAAATTTCTTGTTTTCTTAAAGAAGCCTGAACCAGTGCTTTGATTTAGACATTGAATAATTTTAATACAGGGGCGGCACGGTGGCGTAGTGATCAACACGTCCACCTCACAGCGAGACGGTCCTGGGTTCATGGGTGTCTTTCATTTTGCTTTAAGCATTATCCACTCTGAATAAGGATTTTTACTCCTGAGATGGCGGCCCAATCAGATTGCGCCGTTCCCGTGTAGTATATAATCAAAAGATTTGGAAGTAAAGTGACGTTCTGTGATCACTTGCGTAAAAGTCTCGGTAGAACGTCAGTGTGGTGACCAGCGGTCAGTGCTACCAATAATCCCCACCGTCTAACCAATCAGATCTGAGAATACGACTACTCTGTGCTGTAACTTCTGCTAAATAATTCGCAGGATTTCTTTTTCTCTTCTCTGAACAACTTTCTGAACGTTTAACTTCTGGCAGGTCGACGTTTTCTCTTTGCATCAGAAATCTGCATTGTTCCTTGCATGCGTTTAGGGAAAATCAGCAACTCTCGTGCCAGCATGGCTGGATTTGCGTAAAAGATGCAAAGTGCCACATTCTAACCCCTCTCTCTGACGTCTTCGCTCTGCAGGCCGGCCTTCCAGAAGCTGGAGGACTGCTTTGAGGCGTTGGCTCTTAACTTGGAGCTCGGGATCCCTCTTCCGGCAGAACTGGACGAGCTGCAGCAGAGACTTTCAAAGCCTAACCAGCCCAAGAGTGACGATCTGTCCCCAAAATGCCCCAAAAGCTCTTCTCCAGAACACGCCAGCCTGGAAAACGACGCCACGTAGTAGGTGGAGGAAGCAAAACGTGTAGAGCTTAAGACGTGCCTGCGTACAGGCTGCATAGGGGGTGACCAATTTATTATTAAGTACATACACAAGTTTACATGAACGGATATGCTGGATTCTGTGTGCTTGGTGTGTTTACAATATGCGCTCACACTGGTCTCTTCGTGTCGAGTCAGAACGTTGAGGGCGTTTCGCAGCAGATGGATCTTTTGAAGAGATCTGGGACGGGAGGAACATTTCACGACACAAGGAGAATACCCCCCCCCCCCCCCTCCCAATTTAAAAACTCTTTCTCACAAGGGTAAAAAAGCTTTTATTTCCCAACCCCCATTATCTAAGAGTCTTTCGTATTTATATCGGGACTGCTTTATAACTACAGGCATCATGATCAATCTGTACAATGAACCCAAATGACACGCAGCTGCCAGGATCAGAATAAACCCACAATCTACTTACTGCGGAGTCTGTCATGTATCTGGGAGCGTGCGTCGATATTCCTTTAATTTAAGCAGGGGTGACATGTTGTCGGAGACTTTCGCTTGGGATGATTCTGTAGCATGACTTTAGCGTTCCTGGAGCGCAAGCTGTTTAAATCAGGATGATATGGAGAACTGAGATAAGCACCTGTGCTGGTTAATATGCAGCGTTCCCGATGGTAAGAATTACTGAGCTTTGCTGCCCCCTGGTGGTTGGTTTTGTTAATGTTTTTCTCAGCAATGCCAAAGACAAATAACCTGGAAAAAAATGTGGATGTTCTTTTAAATAGAATGGACAGCCAACAGCACTGTTCGTTCTTTTTTTTTTTTTTTTTTTTTTTTTTTTACAAAAAAGTAATAACATCTCTTAAATGGTTGAGTCTTTATCCTGGACAAGTTGTTACAGATTTTTCAACGCGCCCAAGTTCTAAGCAGCCGCCAGCACGTAGCATTGATAACATTGTTGGGAGAGCACAGAAACTTAAAAATAACTGGATATAATTGCTTTTGTTTGCTTAGAATTGTTTGAGAATTGTTATTGTTGGAATTGTATAGACGTTGTAATTACACAGTGTGGGATAACTTTGGTTTGCTGATAACGTTTTGTAGAAATGTATAAAAGTCCAATAATTTTTTTTCTCCAGCACTCTCTTTCATGAGGTACGCGATGCGTGAACGTCCTAACCACTGATGTATGTATTCCTGTTTTTCTGACTTTAGTGTTTAACAAATAAATTAATTAACTGATGGATTCATGTTTATTTGGCATAAATCATTATGTGGTGTTATTTTGAACACATTCTGTGCAACTGAAATTTTAAATAATTAAAAAATAAAAAGAGCACATCAAGTTATTTATTTCGTTCAAAGCAGTAAAAACCTGCCACACGTTTACAATGAGAGACTTTTAAACTATAAACCGATGTGTTCTGGTACACATGCGCACACACAGAGAGAGACAGAGAGAGAGAGAGAGACAGAGAGAGAGAGAGAGACACTCCAGGTCATAACAAAATAAACAGATAACTAAATAATCCCCCGGGGGAATGTAGAGTCCATACCAGATTGTTTAAAAAAAAAAAAAAAGGAAAAACTCCTGGGTTTCCAAGATCTCAGGCTTTTTTTCCCCCCCAATGATGGATTTGCTGAAATAAATGGCTGACACATCCAGCCTTCATCCATCAAGATCAAATTAACTTGCTTTCAGACAAAGTATTACAGCTGGATGTTCTTTTCCGTTCGCACCTCTTCGTGCACGCATTTCTATCAGCAAAGAGAAACGAAAGAACGCCAACACTCTCCAAACCGTGTTGGTCTCCCAAGCCTGAATTCTCATCAGAGTCTCACCTTTCATACAAACGGACATTCCTTCTTCAGGCCAGGATGATCTGGGCATTTCTTAATCCGGTGACTAAATCTTTCTACAGACGGCTCACTTTATTTTCCATCGTAAATGGGAATGCGGACGGCCAATCAGAGGGCTTCCAGAAAGACCTCAGATGACCCGTGTCCTAACGGTGGAGCTTGTATACACCAAGAATCTGATGGATCGCCAGCTTTTCCTGCCTTGCACTCGTTTTCGGACCTGTAACGCTAGAGATAAAATGCAGTCCAGAGAAAATGCGTTCAGTAGTTATTTGCTAAGCAGAAATATCGGGGTCGGTCTCACAATCAGGTTTGAATTACCTTCACGACGGTGGCGACCCAGCCGGTTCCTGGAGGTCGCCAACCAAACCCGAACACGGCTCTTTATCGAGAACTTCTGTGATTACGGCTATTTCCGAGCGCTTCTACTGAGCCCTGTTCTAATACACTCTTCATTTCCGACATGTGCGCGAGGACCACCGTGCTGTAACTGGGAAACGTCTGTAGCTCCAAACACCACACTTCGCTCCGGTACTCTAAAAGAACCGTCTCGAAATTCAACGTGATTCGCCTTGAAAATAAATACTGCATGCACTTTTCTACAACGCCGTCCGCAGGCGTTTCCATCTGGAATCATCCGTGATGTGTCCTGATGCGTCCTCTACTCCTCGACGTGGCTTCTGTTGAGGAGACGAGGGTGCTAGGGGTCCGTAAAAAAGCTTTCCGTTTTCCCGAAAAGGTGGACAGGGTATATAGGGGGGGAGGGGGGTGGGGTGGTGCCGCCGATCCTCCGAGACTCGTCTTGATCATTGCCGGTTTAGGATCCTCTCAAGCTCCAGGGGTCCCCACAGAGTCGACGAGCGGGTCGCTGCCTTCAACTACACCTCGCGAAGGTGACTGCTCAGCCGCCACCACGACGGCGTTCTCGTCCACCAGCTCGCACGTGGGGTTGGCGAACGCCGAGAGGGGGAGCGTGATGCGGTGCATCTCTCGCTCATACACACGCTGTTCATGCTTCTTCTTCAGGTCACGACCTCTGAAATGACGGAACGGGAAGAGCGCGGTTCACTGACAGACATTGCATGTTAATCAGGACAATAGAATTACATTTTTTAAAAATTAAACACTCCTTTTCATGAATACATGCAGAAATAAAGGTTGTTTTTTTCATGTTTTTTGCAAGTTTTGAAATCTGTGTCCAGATGTTTTGAGTCCACACGCGCGCGGATGTTTTGCGGCTTAAACACATACTGCAATTCGCGGCTGTTGCTTTTCATTTACGAATTTGTCACGCGACATACATGGTGTCGCGTTTTGGTCACATGGTCCGTGACCATTTGAAATTTCCGCAAATGTCACGGAGAACCCAAACTCTTCTCGAACAGTCTGCACGTGTCGCGAGAAGATTGTCGCGAAAGTTGTCGTTTTGCTCGCACATTACTCGTTTTTTTCTCACAAGGAAAAGCAACAAGTTGGAGACTTCCATGAGCAAAGTTTGAGACTTGCTGGCATCCGCCATATTCTCTTACATTTTGTCATCATTTGTTTTTAATTTGCGCTTTTAACACGTGAACAAAAAGTGAGTGGTTTGAGAACAAGAAGTGAGCAAAACACGACTTTTCACGACTTGAAACTGGAGATTCGACCCTTTTTTGGAAAAACATCTGCAAACCAATTACGAATCAGTCGCGCAATACAAGTATTTAAGCCGCAAAATATTTGCAAAACATCTTGGTGCGAATTTAAAAAAAAAATAAAATAGCAATTTGCATTAGTCACTTTTCTATCACTCCTCTAGTGTGATCACACCCTTATTGTCTTCTGGCTGTTGCAGTTGCAGGTAGAAATCAAATAAACAGGTGCCTTAAGTAGAGAAGTTAATCACATGTTGCATGATTATTACACATCATGTTATTAAAATATCTCTAAAAAGTTATTTTATTATATTGAGTCCAGACCAGACTTCAAAAATTTACAGAGTGCACCTTTAATACTAGTTACATATTCCAGTTTCTTAGATAAGCCTTCACAATTGGGTCTTTAGCCTTTTTTAAATATTTCAATCTGTATATCTTAAAAATAATTTAAAAAACGAAATTATTAATAATTATTATAAATAATTAATAATTGTATCGGGCACTTCAGCCATGAACGTGGAGAAAGGGAAGGTGCGGCTCACTCCCCCACACGTTTTACTTGCTGGTTCGGGAATCGAACCGGCGACCTTTAGGTCCCAAAGCTGCTTCTCTACCCATAAGGCTATAACTGCCTCCTTTAATGCTCAGGTAAAAAATTTAAGAGCATGCCTTAAGGTGGCTCCTCTCTTCTGTACTGACTCTTCTGTGTCTCTATCGTGCTTTGTAGTGGCGTGTTTGTTCTCACGTGTGCATTCACGTGTACTAACCTCTTATAGATGTAGCCCAGCATAATTCCCACTCCTAATATGATGATGATGGCCATCATGATGATGGCTAGGACATAACCTGAAAAAGAGCACAAAGGCAAATTCTTAGCATTGGGCTCAGCCAGAACGTAGCCAGAACGCAGCCAGATCCCGCTGCAACGGAAACGTTTGGGTCTCGCAGTACTGAGCCGGGCCGCCGAGGCATGAGAGAAGAGTTTGGTAAGAGTAATCCAAAGCACAAGACTTACCCATGATCCCCAAGTCTTTCTTCTTCTTGGGTTGTGTCCTGACCCGCTGACTAACCCCGACCACCGGCTGCGCAGCGGCACCTTTTGCGGCTTTCACCTTCTCAGTGGGCGCGTTCTCTCCTCCAGAGGGGTTTAAGACACAAGTTACAGCTCCGGTACAGTTTTTATCTGTGGATTAAAAGGCCATTCACCTGAATGCACATTTAAACAGAACGTTAGGTGTAAAGTTAGTTCGTTTGTCCCACCCACACACGTTTCTATAACAAACCATGACATCAATACGACAAACGCGCAACTCTGAAAACTCCTTTTTTTTTTCTTTTTTTAAAACACCGCCACAAAACAGAGTGTTATCAGCCCGAGTTATTATAATCATCAATCATCGTTTTTCAGTTTGCCATTAAACAAATTTCTGACCACACCCATACAAAGCATTTTAACCAATCTTGGTGGGGACACTCCTCTACCTGAATCCCAGAGATGATGTGATTTTGGAATGTCAAGGTCAAACATCAAGGTCAGGGCAAGGACAGCAAGCTTTGGAGATAACCATTTCCCACGTTAACATTTTAATTGTTTATATCCGCCCACAGATATGCCACTGTTATGAAATAGCAATAGAAAAACCATATGAGGACTTACTGCAAGACGAGCTCGATTACAACCAAGACCCATACGGAAGCTTATCTGTGACGTCATCCATACTGTGACGGAGAGGTACCCTGCACTCTCAGCCCTGTCACTATTCCGCAGGTCAACTGGGGCCTTTCAGCGTGAGGACTCTACGTTCTCCTCTGGGTATATGATTATATTCTCACGGGGGTTCTCTGTACCACAGGCACACAGATTAGGTATTAGAATAGCTAATCAAAACTGCCCAGAGGTGTGAATGCATGCATGTAGAGCTGTCCATCTACCCTGCATCCCGCCCAAAGTAAACAGGGGATTGGCTCTCTCTCTCTCTCTCTCCTGTAACGCGCACTGGATTGGTATAAATAGTGTACGGACGAGCTGTAATGGAAAATCTGCAATCGAGCTGCAGTGGTTCAGACGGTAAGAATATCAGCGCGTGCTTGACAGTCGAGACTTCTCCTCCTGCCCTCCAGCTAAACCAACCTCAACAGCACAAACAAGAGGATCTTGTTCAGTCAGACTTGAAAACATTGTTCGAGATCAAAAAGTCCATTTTTAAAAAACAAACGGGGGTGGGACGTCTGACATGGGGCATTTCCTCAGTAGAGTGAACACTTGTGTGATGCTTATATAAAGAGAGTCGCGGTCTTGTTTACATTGAAAGAAGTAAAAAAAAAAATCCACAGAATCCGGGTTGATGCCGCCACCATCAGCGGTCGCGAGTCCATGGGAGCTGACGGGGCCGAGCTCTCACGGGAGGGAGGGAGGGAGGGAGGGATGGCATACGCTCACTTCCCTGTCACTCACAGCGATCGCCAGCCGACCAGGGGTGTCTGTGAGCTCGTTCGTGTGAGATAGCACTTTCCCACCGAGTGCGTGTTGGACCGCCCCCAAAATACGCATGCGGCACAGTGTCGAAGTGGTTAGCACGTCCGCCTGACGACATGAAAGACTCGGGTTTCCTGAGCTTGGGTGGTTCTGTGTTACGGAGCCCCTAAAGGGACATGGGTAAAAAAATAAAAGGTTAGGTTTCTCGTGCGTACGAGAAACCTTAGGTAACTGTGTTAGCGATAGTTTCTCATGTGCACAAGAAACCTCTCTCTTTTTTTTTTTTTCTTCCCCTTGAATTTTACTGATTAAGCCACTCTGAAATGACACCAGCTGGTATATGCTTCCATGACTAGACAGACTGAGCAAACACAGGGATGGTTCTCATTTATTTACCCATGAGCCATTAGAGGAAACGGGCTGTTTCTGAAGACAGCGGCATTACGCTTAACATGTTTAAATGGGTTTAGGAGGCAGGAACCTGATCTGCCAATAACAACTCTGCTTGTCTTCCTGTCGCCCGGCCAGAGTTTTATTTTTCCCCCCCATGATGTTCACCGAGCTCCACCCCAGCACTCCCCGTTCAAAAAGTTGTTTACCAGGCGACAAAACCAATCACGGGCTGTTACTGTGGCAAGCGTTTCACTTTCACCCAATCACGGTCCAAGAATCCTACCTCCGGTACAGCTGCCGGACAAGTTTGCTTATGTTCTCGTTTGACTTGATCTGCCTGATCACACACTCACAGAAGTATGGGGACTCTTTCAGGAAAGGACACGTGAAGCTTGACCGACTGGCTTACCAATTATAAACCTAAGAAAGAGGTTATATAATACCTTCCCTGTGTTTCCTTAGACTGATTAATCCTCACGATTGTTCATTAAACCCTGCTGCCTACAGTAGACCGGCATTATGGCTTAATATGGGATGGAGAGAATACACACTACCAAGTCGGCACACTTAAACCTGAGTGTGGAGTGTTTACATTCAGCGTCTGAGGTATGAGACAGCAAGACAGGGTGTAAGAAACCCCCCAAAAATGTTCTTCAGTCAGCGAGACGGAGAAACAAGGCATTTCGCAGGTTAGGACACATGATGTGAAGCGCATAAACCCTTCGCTTATTATTACTCAGAGCGAGAGACCCAGGCAAAAAAAAAAAAACAAGTATTTAAAACAAAGGTGTTCCCTCACCAGAATATTTTTTTCTTTCAACTGAAGTTAATAATAATGGGCGACGTGGTGGCGTTAGAGTTAGCACGTCCACCTCACAGCAAGAGGGTCCTGGGTTGAAGGACATTTCTGTGTTGAATTTACGTGTTCTCCAAACACTTCTTGTGTGGGTTTCCTCCGGATATCCCGGTTTCCTCCCACAGTACAAAGACAAGCACATTAAGCAGGTTGATTGTTCCAAATTGCTCCCTGAGTGTGTGTGTGTGTGTGTGTGTGTGTGTGTGTGTGTGTGTATATATATATGTGTGTGTATATGTGTGTGTGTTGGCCCTGTTCTGGTTTGGCGAACTGTTCAAAATGTGCCGTTTCAGGGTGTACCCCGCCCTCGCCCAGAGTAAGCTGAGATGGGCGCCAGCCTCCCCGCGACCCCAATAAATAATAAGCGGCTTAGAAAACGAATCGATGGATGAATGTTGGCGGTAATGTCGAACCCATTTGTGGATAATATCTTGTTCAATCTCAGCAGTATTTAAGTGTTTTATTAAAAATACACGACGTCTGTCAAC
>JBCNYG010000012.1:27948437-27960261 GCA_039654305.1 Porochilus rendahli | reverse complement strand
TGTGTGTGTGTGTGTGTGTGTGTGTGTGTGTGTGTGTGTGTGTGTGTGTGTGTGTGTGTGTGTGTGTGTGTTGACTTAAGGCACTCCTCTTTGCAATATAACTTATTATTACCGAACAAACTGGGATCAGATTACACAAACTAAACCCGATTTTCACATTATTATCATGGCTGACAAGTAAAACTTGACAGCAGTATGGCATTTGAAATGCTCCATGACACCCTGACCTAAAGCCATATCAGAAAAAAATCTTTTTTTTGCATTTTCTCCTAGTTTCACAACTCCTACAGCCTGCTCCTTAATAATAATGATTGGCTATTTCTTGAGCCTCCTCAACAGCAATCTGCAAAGACTTGTATTCAATTTAATTTAATTTATTTCAGTTCAATACATTTTAGTTGTATTTGTAAATCGCTTTTTTACCGTTGACATGGTCGCAAAGCAGCTTTACATAGTAAAACATATGTGACAAAGAGCTTAAACTTATGATTCCAAACATTTCTCTATAAACCCTATACGTCCCTAATGAGAAAGCCTGTATATGATGTTTGGTTCGGGTCATTCCTGTACTGTCCCCAGTTTCCTGAAAAAACACAGCAAGAATTTGTGGCACCATGATTGGAACACAGTGTCCACTGTGAAAGACAATCTAATCCCGGCATTATTACTATTTTTTGTTTCTTCTCCATAGTCATATCTGGTGGGTTTGGAGACTCTTGGCTCCTTTTGTGGTCCACAAATAACTTAAGTTTAAAATCATTGTTTGCATCCATCTGTTAATTTTACTTTCTTGTCTTTATGAAATATTTTTATATTATTGTATCTCTTGGCTGTTTTAAAGCTTTTATAATTATTCTTCTGTTTGTGTTATGATACTAAATCATACTGAACTCGACATATAAATGGATTAAACATAAGTTATTGTCAGTATGAAGACATTTTCTGTGAGTTTATTTAGCATTTTTAAATGGAGTCCCCATTGTCAGTACTGTATATTTAAATAAGAGATAAAGCTGAAACTACATTTCCAGACACTGAAAGATTGTCAAAAGTGTTACTAATTTAAGACAAAGTGGAAAAAAGGCAATGATGAAATGACTGTTTATTATATCTGTTATATTGAGCCAGACTTGTTTGTTTGGTCTTCTGCCGTGTTGACCATGGGATTGGAAGTTGTGCCTTTCTTTAAGTATTGAAAACGTTGGGATGGACAAATTGTTTGGTATGTGAAGAATGCTTAGTGAATGCTGTTATTGGAAAATAACTGTATCACATTCTCTTTCTTAGTTAATGCTGCTTGTGGAGTCTTTTGGATTATGAGTGATGTCAGTGTGATTACAATTATGTAATAGTTGTGCTGTTATTACTCTGGTACATTTTTTTAATGGCTTAACCTCCATGACATTATACATTTGGGGACACTGCATAATGATGAGCCTTTAAAACTCACACTAAAATTCTTTCTTGTTCCATAGAGTCATTCTGTCAACCATTTTCTTTCAACTTAAGTGGTTCCCATGGCCAGTTGGCAAACAACAGGTGCTGGCATAGAGCACATGCTGTGGATTTTGAAGGAACAGAACAGGGGCACTGACCTGACGGTTATAGCCATTACAGTATGTCCATTGTTTGGCAGATCAGTCAGTTTTTAAGTCCAGAGAAGACAGCATTCATGGTTGAGTGATAGTTAGTTGAGAATGACAGTATGAACATTTGAGAAGCATAAAGTATGATTTCATTGCACTAATTTATTCAGATATCAGTTATTTCAGAGTCTAGCCATAATTGACAGACTTGTGCTAGCCCTGTATGGTAATTACTTTTTAAAAGTATGCTGCACAAATACTACGGCCAAGTAGAGTTGCTTTGCCTAAAGCACCTCAAATGGCCATATGAATGAAGGTAATGGTGAGGCTCTCTTGTTCGTTCATCAGCAGAGTGGACTCGTACATCAGACGGCCGACATTTTTATGATGCCTTGGTTGTCTGTGCGATTGTGGTGGCCTGTAGAGAACAGCACAATTAATAACACAGCCTGTGGTTGGAACTGGTGAGTGTGCTGTTTTTAAAAGCCCTACTGTGTGAGGTTTAGAAATAATATACATGCAGAATTCAGTGGCAAACATTTGTCTGCTCTAAGCCCTGTAGTTAGGCCTGGCTCTGTGACTACTATTGACATGTTCTGGAAATGAATTGGGCTGGGTTTGTCTTAGCCATTCCTTAAAGGATAAAGAATAACATTCATTTAATTTGTGTTGTGCGTTGGTGAGTATTGTAATAGTAGTTGGAATATTATTGATGCAAGAAATGCCAAATTTATCCCCATATTTAATTATTAATTATTTAATTTACCTGATATTCTCCCTACATCACCCTTTCTTGCATTCATGCATTTTCTGAACAGCTTAATCCAAATTAGGGTCGCGGGGAGGCTGGGGCCATCTCAGCCGACTCAGGGTGAGGGCAGAGTACACTCAGGCCATCGCAGGTCCTTTTTTGAATTAGATAAATTAATGATCCCAGTCGTGGTTTATATCTGCAGGTTTGTGTTCATTGTAGAAGGTCACGCATCACTGAAACACTGCTATATTTGCAGACCTTGATCTGGGTGCCTGTTCCCATGTAGTGTTATCACCTGCCTGGCTAAATTGGGGTTGTTTATCAGGTGAGGTCAGTGCTTTGAGTTCATTTCTTTACACTATGTGCCACTTGAACAAGCATGAGTCAGGAAAGTTTGACATTTCTGCCGTTCCTTACCCCTGTGACTTGAGGCTAAAGGAAGGTACTGGATGGAGTAATGAAGTGTTCAATGTAATAATTGAGAGCTAGAAGAATTTTTGCTCAGTCAGTTAATGTTTAATAGAAATCTAATAGCAGGAAACTCTTGTCTTAGGAAATTTGTTCTTTCTTTATGTTTCATTTGGGAGTCCAAGTATTTGCTGTGCTTATTTTTGTTCTGTGATTTAATTTATTTTTTCTCTAACGCTAAAAGGCCAAAGGGAGCAGATATGGTGAGGTACCATATTTGACTAAAAGGTATCTCCTCTTGGTATGCAGTATCTCCTCTCTGGATCAGGCAAGCACGTACAACCTTACATTTTCCTTTCGTTATACTTTCCCTTTCTAACTTAATCACTGCCAGTGTGTTCACTGTGCCACACCCTGTTAAGTGCAATGTAAGGCAGTTTAAGATTTTAGTTCTCTTTGCCCTGATTGGCAGGTTTATTGTTCTACCTTTAGCAGATGTGGAAGGTGATATCTGCTTTGTTTGGTAATGGATGGCTAACTATTTGTGATAACCATATTGGAGAAAATTGAGGCTTTGTGTCGCCTGCTTTTGTTTGTATGCTGGAGTTCATCTGTACTGTCACGTCAAGTTGACCCTGTTTCCACAGCCTTAGGTCTAACAGTAAATCACAAGAAAAACATGTCTGAACACAGACTTGCTACCTCACTGATATAACAAATGTGACACGCCCGTCAACAGAAGTGTTACTTTTTATCCAAAACAGTATATTCTATAGCATTGTTGTAATGAAACCTCTCCCTGAACTTGTTCAGTTTATAAACAAATTACTTTTTTCTGCTCAGAACATCCAGTTGATGAAATGGTAGTTTAGATCCACTTTGATTATAAACACAGCTCTGAAATCTGACCACTGGTAAAATCAGATACAAATCTGAACACCTAATATTAATCATGTTTCTCTGATGTCTCACATTGATGTAATTATTTCAGATTGACATGATCCAAAACATCGGGAGATATTCCAAAAACATCCTGGCAGGATTCTATAACAAACAGGTTCTCGATGTCAAGGCTACTAATTCTGCTCGTCATCAACTGTGCAGAATGGACTTGACAGATTGTATAAACAGAAACAATCACTTAGTGTAATAGTATTACTGTTGTGTCTAGAGAAAAGAGAAAAATCAGGTTTAGAGAAAACACTAAGAAAAGTGGACTATTTTAAAAAAGCAGTTTTTAAAAAAGGTCAACGCTGAGCTTTTGGATATTTTTTTGTTGTCCGTTATAATGTGTGATAACTTTGTAATTCCAGAATTTAGCACAGATCTGAAATATATTTATGGTGGAAGTGAGAGAAAATTGTCAGGATTACCTACCAGAATGGAAGGAATTTAATTTATGATTTTATTTTTTGACCTGTTTGTTTAAACGGTTAAACAGGAAATAAAAAGTGCTATAAGAAAGTTGAACGTGATGACATTCCATGCTGTCAGCTTATAGTTGACAGGTATACATGACTTGCATAGCTCTCTGTTTATGTCGTCAGTTATTCCAGCACAACACAGTTCCTTTTAACGATACAACATTAAAAGTTAATGTTTGCTATGGTAGAAAGGTGTCATTACACAAGGTGTATTGCAGCTTGCTGCGTTTGATTGCTTAGTTGTAGAACGGTCAGAGCAATCCTGCCGACCCCTGTCTACCGCAAAAGTGCCGACAATGGGCAAGTGGAACCAGTAAACTTAAAAAAAGTGGCCTAGTCTGATGAATAACGTTTTCTTTTATGTTTTTGGACAGCCGGGTGCCTATATGGGAAGCAATATGGAAAAAATAGGCAAGCTGGCGGAATCAGTGCGATGCTCTGGGCAATGTTCTGCTGGGAAACATTGCCCATTGCGCAGATTGGGACCATTTATGTGGATTTTTTGATGACAGATACCAAACCAAATTCACTGCTTTATGAAAGTGTCCTCTTGCAGTAGAGTAATAAACTGAGCAGAGTACTAAACTTCAAAAATCATTCAGGAATAGTTTGAGGAATATGGCAAATAATTCAAGGTTTTGACATGGCCTCCAAATTCTTTTACATCCTTAGATCTCAATCTGATCAAACATCTGTGGGACGTAGTGGATAAACAAGTCCAATCCACGGGGGCCCCACCTTATAGCTTATAGGATTTAAAACATCTGTTGCTAATGTCTTGGTGCCAGATACCACAGCACACTGTCAGACAGCTTGTAAAGTCCATGTTCCATGGTTTGGAAGTATAAGTTGGATCTACACAATATAAGGCAGGTGGATTTAATGATATGACTGATCGGATAAATTTGCTAATTTGGGTTGCCAAATATACTTTGAAAGCTGTCAGTATACCTGTGCGGCCACCATAGAAAAGTCAATATGTAAGAATCACTGAATTTTGACGGACATGCTTGTCACAATATATTAATTGTAAATATTTGCTTGCTCAATGATGGTTTATAGTTGTGCCTTTAATTTTTGTAATCCTTGCTCCCTCTCTGTTTACTTTTATATGCTAATCTGACAGCTCCACAACACCAGCTAGCTCTCCTAGATCATATAATCGCTACCGGCTAGGTAGGATGAAGTGCATGCTTCCTCTGAGACACATGAAGCCAACCAACCATATCCTTTTTGTTCCTCTGAACATGCTGCATTGCTGAGCTGAATAGCATACTCCAAGGAAACGCTGTTGCCATCTTTCATATGAATGAGTTCACAGATGCCCACGATTGGCTAGTATTGTTGTTATTGACAGGGGAGGGATGAAGTTTGCCATCTTTCCCACCTAGAGTCTGCTGCCCGTTTTGCTTTCTTGGCTCCTGGCAAAAGACGGATGTTGCATTTGAGGAACTTAAGCTTGTGGTCTCCCGATTAGAGGGCAGACACTTCTGTTGTGTTACACAGAAGCAGGCTGGAGGCTGGTGATGGATTTTAGTTGAGTATCATAGCAGCCTCAGTGCTGCCAATAGTAACACTGCTGACACTCATTTGTCAGAAGTCTTTTAATGAAAATATTTTACATAAAAAGTTTCTGACACTGCCAGAGTTTTGTCAGTGACTGTCTTTGGTTGCAGTGACTCTAGACGGGCCACCAGTGAGAATGTGTCATGATATGTCAGTTGTTTTTGACTCACAGCCAAAACTTATGCTACCCTGTGCACTTGTTTGCAGAATATAAACCCAGGTCTTAATCATTCCTCTAATACTTTTGAGTATGCTCTTTTCGTCTTCATTAAAAAGACAGCATGAATAACCTAAAAAACCCAACACATCAAATTTGTCCAGATTTCAGTAAATTGGCCATGAGCACTCAGGCTTACAGTCAGGATGAAGCCTGTGCTGAGGAGGTCTAATTAGCATTAGCTGAACTCACATGACATTGCTTAGATCCGGACCAAGGCTTTGTGGATACAGTTCCCTTTAAAACTAAATTAAATACAGCTCTTAACAGACCACAGGCAACTCAGCAATCTGTAAAGACCTCCTGACTGTAAAATCTGCACCATCATGGAACATATTAGCGTCACACTTATGCCAGGTTTCTCTAACCTTTTTGGCTCAAGACCCAAAGGAGAAAAATATCCTTGGACCCAAAAATACACCTTGAACCACAATAACATCAACATTTATAAACTAATGAAGAAGAACACAATGGTAATGTAATATTTACATTTGAATGTATACGAATATTAAAGTATTTATTTTAGTATAAATGCACGTCACCACCTCATAACAAACCTACATCAAGAACGTGGTTTGAAAATTGAGGACATAAAAGCAGTGAATGTCCTAAATGGGAAAACAGTCCCTTTGAATGTTTGGTGAAGGAAAGGATGCCACCTCATGTGTAAATGGCCTGAATCTGTTTCACATCTAAGTAAATAGAGACGTCTGAGGTGTGTATGTCGTCAGCAGGCAGTGGTGGCTCAGTGGTTACCGATCTAAAGGTTGGGGTTCAAGCCCCAGTACCACCAAATTGCCACTGTTTCCCTTCCCCTTGTGCAAGTCCCTTAATCCTCACCTGCTCAGTTATATTGATTGATAAATGTAAGTCGCTTTGGATAAGGGAAGCTGCCAAATGCCATAAATGTACATTTAGTTGCAGTTTGTCAATTCAGAGGAATACGAATCCAGTTCTGCAGGATGTAGAGCGCAGTAGAAAAAAAGAGCAGTGGTGATCTGGGTAATCTTACTTTTGTAGCCTGAATTATGATGTGGATGGGTAAATTGTAACTAAAGTTTGTGGACGTTTTCTTTTTCCTCATTCTAACTTACTCACCTCTCATACTGACACTTGAATAGGAGCACCTTCCCCCTCAGTATTAAACTGCCCATTTTTTGTCAGGCTGATTGCTGTTTTTGGACCTTGATGTGGTCTTCTGCTCTTGTCGCTCATCCTCCTCAAGTTTCAGCAAGTTGTGCTTTCTCAAATGGATTTCTGCTCACCTTGGTTGTGTGGAGTGGTTATTTGAATTACCTTTGCCCTTTTGTCAGCTTTAACCCGTCCTACCTCTTACCTCTGACCGTTTAACCCCTCATTAAGTGCAGACTGAATGTGTGAAAAATGCTTAAAGAATTGCTTAAATCATGCTGACTGACAACAATAAACGTGCCACTGTCAAAGTTACCAAGGTCACATTTCATTCCCATTAAATGTTCAATTTGAACATGAAAATTTGTCATGTCAGTAGAAAATGAAAAACCATTTTGGCAGTCCATTGTTTTGTACTTGCCTATTTTCTGTTCCAAGGTGAATAATTCTTACCCTCTTGCACTTGCCTATTATTCAGAATAGCATTTATAACAAAATAACAAATGTACATTGTCAGTTAACTTGCTTTATTTATTTGACAAATATTCTGAATTAATTCAATAAGGTCCCAAGCATGCTTAATTGTTGTCACCAGTGTAAACACGTTCTACTTTTAGTGCAGAAAAGGGTTACAGATCTTTGTGTTTGGTTATGTGGTTGTCATGACAACTTCTGCCAATCCTGAAGAACCAATCATGTAGAATAGGTCTGATGAAAAGAAGCGTTGGTTAGCCAAGGGGGAGAGCAAATAAGGACACCTAAACTAGGGAAGCCAAGCTAAAGTTTGCTTCATCTCCTATTGTTAAAGCTTTGAACACATTCACACACACAAACACACGCACACACACACACAGAATGTCTGTGTGGTACAAATACCGGAGCTATCGCCCAAACAATGCCACATCCGCTTAATCGGCATTTCCCCACTTCCCAGATGCCATACGTCTCTGAGCTGAGCACTTAGCCTTATGCAGCTTTAAGTTTAACAAGCATCTGAATTTGACAAGACATTTTGCAGCTTGACAGACTTTATACAGACTTATATGTGTATTATACAATGTATGGCCATGGGGCAAAAATAAGAGACCACTGCAACATTAGCAGGTTCTTGTGCTTTTTTATTTCTATGGAGAAAGATCAGAAAAAAGATAATTGTTCAAAAATAACAACAGCAACAACAAAAGATGCCGTGTATTTAGATCTTGAATAATGCATAGAAATAAAAATTAGATCCCGTTTTAAACAACACTTTGAACCTTGGTTAAGTTCAGAAATCAATTATTATCATTATCATTATCCTCTGTTAAATTTCTCAGTGTGTGTATAAACTTTGCTGAATGAGGCCAGGAATAGTCTCATGCAATGTATTAGGCTGAAAGCTACATGCACGATTCGTTTGCTCCGCGGTGTTTTGTTTTGCTTATAACAATGTCAATGCCAATGGTGATGTTTCGGGTGGTTCACATCTGCTTCATTCATTAGAATCAAAACTTTTCAGTCTTTAAAATTCAATTTCTCAAAGAGACTAGTGTGGACATTAAAAAAGTTGATGGAGGCATAAAGAATTCATGGCGATGGCAATGACTGGACGAGCATGACTGGGTCATCCATCACTGATGGATCTTGTAGCAGATTTAAAAGCAATTACTGTAACCTTTGCTAGTGAACATTTTTTATGACTACTGTTTTATATGTACAAGAGCTGATTTTTTGTGCTGAAAATGGCCCAAAATGCTGTTCTGAGGCATACAAAATTTGAACTTTTTCACAGGCCCAAGGTGCTGCTCTGCGCCGTGGCTGCTTTGTCACCGTACAATTTAACAGAAACATTTTCAATTAAATTTTCAACATTTAAACGTAAACATTTTCACAGTAACAGAAATATTTTCCACAATAAACAGGAGACAGTCATAAAGTATGCAAGTGCTTACTTAAAGAGGTCCATTGTATCATTTAAAAAAGTCAACCCTGACCATGAAACAGCCCTCATACTGAATATCCTGTCCTAAATGTTAAATTAACACTTCATTGTATTAAAAGTTAAGTACTGTCTCTTTGTCTCTGTGAGTTCTCAAGCTTTTTAAAGTGACAATTAAAAAGGGTCTTAAAAGTTATATTTGAAGTGTGGACCATAACAGAGATCATTCCTGTGCAACTCATTAAAAAAATAACAAGCATCAGAAAAAGTTATGCATACAGCATGTATGAAATATACAGAGCTGTAAATTGGTCCAGTTCACAGCTTGACATGATACCATTTTACTGCCAGTCACTTGTTTTTGTATGTGATGCAATAGCAGGAAAATATACAATTCTAACGAGCTATAAGGGGCAAATTGCTAACTATCATAGTGAAGTTGGACTAAACGCAGCCAATAAATTGCTTGCAATTGTGTGCTTGAATATTGGGACAAAAACATTAGTCTAGCTATATAACCTAGTTAAAGTGTACTGGTATTGGTCATCTCTACAGCATAATTTGTGTGTATGTAATTCCTTTATGTGATACAGATGCTTATTTTAACATAAATGACCATTAAAAAGCACAAATTTTATCTCATGGATTACTAGCGGAGGCTAATCTGCGGGGTTAGCAGTTTAGCAGTAGTTTTTTTCCCAGAAGTGACTTCACTGAGTTGAACGGGGTTGACTTCTCTTGTGCAGGTAGTGAAACTTATATTTCAGGGACTCTTGAGGACGAGAAAAGCTCCAGAGATGTGTGTGGCGGTAGGTCCAAAATAATTTATGCAACTAACGTTTTCCCAACTTGGCTTTTCTGTCGTCAGTTAGTATAGGATAAAAAGAAATGTATTCCTCTATTTCTGCACTTTTTGTTTGTGTAGTTCAGCACGGGCCGATTATGTGTTATACTGTACAGTTTAGTAACATAGCCCAGCCAACAAATTCAACAAATTCGTGTCACTACCAGGCCGGAACAGCCAGTCAGAAAGGCAACATGTCTCTAAGCATGCCTAGAGTCATAACACTTGCACGCACTTTGAAAACAGGCAAGGACTGTTGTTGCCGGAAGGACACACTGATGTTATATGTGATCATTTTAAATAGCTAGTTACACTAATTCACCACGGGTATCCTTTAAGCTATAACTGTAGCTTTACTTAACTGTGAATGTGAACATACTGACTGACTACACTTGATCACACATGGAAGCCTTTAAAGCTTGCTGTGCAATGTAGAAGGTGATTAGTTACACCTGATTTAGTTAACAAGAGATTTAACCATCTCAGAGATTATGGGGTGCCCCCCAGAACTGGTGCTGTTATATGTAGATATAAGACATCTCTGTCTTGGTATATCTACACTGAGTAAGTACAGCATGGGAAATATTTTTTTGTCTTCTGCAAAGCAACAAAATGTAAATATTTTGAAGGGGTGATTAATTTCTCTACCCACCTTATGTACTGTGTATATGGGCAGAATGTATTTTTGCTCTGGTTCTGTGATGTCTGCATATGATTGTCCATTCTCTGCGTGATGCTGCCTCTGAAGAAATAAGACATTTTCAAGGATGCATTCCCTGTCAGTTAGATCATAAATGCAGCTCCAATGGCACTGGAGGTTTTAAGGCAACAGTTTTATTTAAGTTTGAGGGACACGTACAGTATCAGTTAGAGTTGACAAGCGATGAACTTCATAATCTGTTCACCCTGTAACTTTATTTACTTTGCTCTAGTATGTAAGTTACAAAATTCTTCTTGCTGTTTTCTGTATTCTCTCATGGTTAGACTGTATGCTGCATAGTGTAGGCCTGTAAAAATCTCTAGCTTTTGTTTGTTTGTGGTTGACTTTTTTTTTTTTTTTCTCCCCTGATGTTTTGCTGGGTTCAGTGTGAGCAGGAGTCCAGTTTTTAAAGTTGATGTGAAATCTGTAAAATGAGAACATTTCTACTGTTGCCCCATGTTAAATTTGTCCTGCTTTACAGTAGAGAAAGAAAAAGTGAGGGTATTAACAATATGTTGAGTAGAAAATCTCCCATAGTTTCTCCTGTTTTCTGTGCCTGCTGGCTTAGAAATCAGATAAACCATTCTTTACAACAGAATAAGAATGAAGGAATTTATAGTAATTTTCTATTGATAGGCTTGTGAGAGTGGAGAAGAGTTTAGGATTGTTTTACGTCAGCTGGACCATGCTGTACTATTTTTGTATCAAGGAAAATGCACTCTTACTGTCAACTCATTTAGTTGTTTGTTTTAGTGATCTATCCATGAGAACTGCTATGAGTTCTTCAATACTCTATGAATGCTTGGCATTTCCTGTCTTTTTCCTGGGCTAAATGCCGTTCTGTCAGTGTTCTGATTGAAAGGATAAAAGACTGGAAATCTGCCAATGCACTCAAACCCAGGGCTGTGTGTGACTGTTCATGACTTGGGCTGTCTGCTTAAAATGTGCAGGGAGAAAGCCTATAACATGTTTGAAATGTGCTCAAGAACATCGTCATTTTGCTACTAACGCCAATATAGTTTTCATACAGGGTCCAAAATTAGTTAAATGTGAGTAAAAATCTAAGCTAATGAATAAAAAAGGTGGTTCGGTAGTCATTGGTAGGTTCCAGGTTCTGGATATGATGAAAGTATTGGTGGGGAGTTCTGGCAAATTGAGTCGGAAGTCGCAGGTGAGTTCTAGGTATAGGCCAATTTATGTGAAACCGTGTAATTTTATAGATTTTTTTTGGGGGGGGGGATTAACTTTCAGTAGGAAACATACTACATTTTCACCT
>JBCNYG010000012.1:27922609-27938997 GCA_039654305.1 Porochilus rendahli | reverse complement strand
ATGAGAATTGAGCCAAAAACTTTACATGCGTTTTTCTCCATTTTCTGTGGAATTTATAGGCGTCTCATCACAAACTTAATTTTGCCATAACTTGGTCAATTTTCAAGATATTACCACCAAAATTGTTTTAAAGCTTAGAGTCTCCTCTTTTAAATGGTATGGCAATTTTGAATTTTTGGTCACTGTGACTCATTTTGCCAGACTCAGTCACATTTTTCATGAAGTCTGCAGCATCGTTCATTTGTAACTGCTAGAGTTGAAGATGTAAAGTCTTTAGAGCACTGAGGTTTATCAGTAACGTGATGAACTGCATTTTTAATCTTATTAACTTCAAGAGAGGGGAAAGGAGAGGCTTTGTGAGTGAATCACTGTTTATAGCTGTTACAATCTAACAGAGAACAGGAACTTGTTTTGAGGATGTTCCACACCATTAAACATAACTGTAAATCAATAAAAAATTATATATGCCATGGGGGCATGGTGGTTTAGTGATAAGCACTTTCAACTCACAGCAGGAAGGTTCTGGGTTTGAATCTCAGCCATGTCCAGCCCATGCTTGCGTGGGTTCTCAGGTTTCTGTTTAAAGACATGCACTTTAGGACACCTGGCTATTTTTAATTATCCATAGGTGTAAATGTGAGTGAGGATGGTTGTTTGAGTCTGTGTTAGCCCTGCAGTAGACTGGTGACCTGGTCAATGTGTACCCCACCTCTCACCCAATGTCAGCTGGGATTCCTGACGGTAAAGTGGTATAAATAATGCATGAAGGTAGTGGTTTTGGTATTGGCCTGAATGTGTTCATGATACAGGTAAGAGGCATGTTCTTATTTTTTTTTCACTATTTAAAGCAAATTTAATTTTTTAAGTGTTGCAGTTCAGGCAGTGATGCATTTGCTCAGGATGGTGTCTGTAGTTCTGTAGATGGTGAGGATGGACACGGAGTTATGCAAAGGTTCTGTAGATTCTTAAGAAGTCGTGTCTGTTTGGATGTGTGGACATTGCAGAAGCTCTGGGACCCAGTTAGCTGAGTTCGTGGAGTTTAAGACTCAAGGTCTTGTGTTTATGGGTTTGAGCTACACCTTCTGGGAAAGGTGCTTGGACATGTGCTCCTGACTTTAGTGTGATGAGACCTTTTTTTCCCATTCATCACATCTGTGATGTCACTCAAGCTGTGTTTTGCAGTAATTCCCAATCTTACGGGACTAATCTTGCATTAAATGTAAACTCAGTGGAAATTCAATGTTACATCAAGTATTGTATGTTTTTGTTTATTTAATTATTTATTTATTTTTTACCTTGACACATTCAACCTGCAAAGGTGGGGACAAGTAGGAGGGCTCTTGGCAAAGTTGGCAAGCTAATGTTAGTGTTATGAATGAGCTTTAATGGTGGTCATAAATTCTGAGTTACATTCTTGAAGGCAGCATAAACACAAAAACCCTTGGGGACTCTGCTGGTCACTGGTGTGGTGCTGTAAGATATGGTGTTACTAATCCTGAATGATTGACATGTTGACTCCTACCTGCTGGTGTTTTTGCTTGCAGCTTTCTGTGCTTTAATGCATGTGGCTTAAGGGTGAAGTGTGAAATGACGATGTTGGGATGTTGAAACTATGTACTTGCTGATGTAATCAGTAGAGGAAATGGTCATGGAGTGACCATTTGCAAAAGCTCTCATGTTAAGGCTGGATAATATGAGACTGTGATCACACAACACTGATTTTTGGGGTTGTCTTGCTAGTGTGAAGTTGTCATGTTTTTTAAATGTTTTGCTGTCTTTTATTGATGTATATAATTATGTGACAGATTATCACCAGCAATTGATTGTGCAGCTAGATTATGGCTATACCACTCCCTACCCTCATCACCCTGATTGGACCTGCTTCCCAGATGGAGCCTAATCTGTCAGACATGCTTTCTTAATTAGTGCACATATAATAGGGTTGTTCCTGTGAATAAATCTATCTTCAACAATAATCATTCTTTGTAAAAATAAGCAGGTTTGTTATGCAGAAATATTTGTACATTAAAATATCATGACGGAGCTCAAGTCAAGTTCATCTACACAGCATCAATTTCTGTGGTGCTCGCTAGGGATGTAGCACAACAGAATGAGTGTCTAGTTGCTCAGGTGTTATCATCAATGTTTTAGCCTTTTTCGTTTATATTACCACGGTATGTTATGAATTATATCATCAGTTAGGAACACAGCAAATTGAATGTGGAGCTGTATACAGTTAGAGAATGTATTTTGTTGTGTTTAGCTCATGTGAACTGGCGCTCCGAGGAAGTTTTCCGATGCTAGCTGCTAGCATGTGGGTTAGCTGAGCTATATCCCTTGGTTAAACAGAGCTGTTATGTAGCCCTATTTGTATTAGAAAGTGATTTCTGTTAAAATGAGCATCAGTTAGATCTGGAATGTTGAGAACCTGACAGCTTGTTTTCTGGCTTAACAAGAAAGAGGCATGGAGCGGTCCTGTCTAAATACTGGAGCTGTAGAAAATTTCCCAGAATCCTGGAGGAATAATCAGAAAGCAATATGTCATATGTAGATGATATTGTTCAGATGAACTCCTAATTGTTCTGTTTTGTCTTGTTCACAGGGTCACAGTATGTTTAAGGCAGTGTTAAAAATGAACCGAGATGGAGGGAAAGGGAACAAAAAGGAGACAGGTATGTCCACTGAATATTGATGATTGTCTTGGAAATCTGCTAAATACTTTCTTCATATCTCACCTTGATATGACTTTTGTAGGTGATTGTGTATATCTGCCTCATGGGTTCGAGTCCTAGGCGCAGGTGGTTCTGTGTGGGGTTTACATGTTCTCCCTATGTTTGCTTGTGTGGGTTTCCTCCGTGTACTCTGGTTTCCTCCAACAGTCCAAAGATATACCGTAGGCTAATTGGCTGTTCCAAATTCACCCTAGGTGTGAGTGTAAATGGTGGTGTGAATGTTGCCCTACGATGGTCTGGTGAGCCGTTGGCCAGCCTCCCCGTAATCCTAGTACGATTAAGCAGTTTAGCCTGAGACTGAGTGTGGATTTGAAGTTTAAAGTGTTATTTTGAAGCATTCACATGAACTGAAATGTGAACAATTTCTGTTTTGTCTTGACCTGAGGCTAATTTTCTGAAAATAAATACTTAAGTCAGGAATTCACATTTATCTTGTAATCTGAAGAACAACACGAGTTTCAGTGCATGAATTAAACCAAGTGATGGATTATATAATGGTGCAGGTTGTACTGCTGCATTTGACATACCTTGTAACTTGAAACCCGGACTAACTCCTTGAATCGAGCTAAATTGTTGAAGTGAAGGCGAGACACATTGGTTTCTCCATGTTTGTTTCTTGTTAGCAGTAAGCAGCTGGTTAAAATATTTTAAAGATATTTTTATGAAAACCAGCAGTGTGTATAATGTTATTTCTGTAGTTCACTAAGCCTCTGAGTGCTTTCAGTGGAGATTCTCAGAGCCAGAATAGTTCAAGTTTTAACATGTTAGCAGTGAACCCATCACTAATAAGAACAAGATTTGTCTGGTCTTCCCAGACAGCCTCTCATTCTAGTGTAAACTTTTTTTGTGGTACTGCATGTGTATGACTAAAACAGAAACCAGACCAAGCGTTATACATCTCTGTTCTAACCCGACTGACTCAGCACTCTCCATGACTTTCTGAATTTGCTTAGGCTGGATTCAACACAACATTAATTATAGAACTATAAAGTCTGTAATTTTACAGGTCCTTAGTAGCGGCCTTTGTTTTGTTCTCTGACTAGTCATAACAAGTGGAGGAAATTGCCTGAAGATGGACAGGTTAAATCATAGATTATGCGTATAGAATGTGGTCATTCGACTCATCTGGAGCCCTTGGATTTTTATCCCATACTCTAGATATAACCATCATATGCTTTTCCATTTTCATTCTCTATGCTTTCTCGGCTCATTTTCTTGTCCTTCATTATGCGGTCAGTTAGCTCTGGCCTGCAGGTCCTTTGAAATGCTTTGGTATGAAATGTCACTGTCCTCACTGTCTTCCTCTTAAGAGTTTTTTTTTTTTATCATGAGTGTTACTGAGACATGCACAGCTAATATCTACTAATATTTTAAAGTTGGAAGCCAAAGAATATCAAGTATCAATAAAGTTTTTATCACTTTTCATTTGCATGCTGGGAATTGGAGGCATGAATGCCAGCCTATTCAGCAGATTCTATAATATAAATATATTATACTCTCTACTCTCCTACTTACTGTCCTCGTTCAGAAGAGGGTAGGAGCAAGACAGGAACACAGTAAGGTAATTGAATTACATACACATAATAGTGGACTGAGGACTTACAGTAACATGCTGCCCATGAAAAATTCACAGGACCTTCTGGTGAATGTCATTGTTTTCCAAATAAGCCTACAGCCAGGACACCCTAATCCACCATCTGGTACAGTGCAGATTGCAGATTAATATGTAATGAATAAAGAAATTATGGGTTGTGCTGTTACAGGAAAATCACCAAAGATAGGGTGGTGTGATGTGAAGATTTCAACAAAGGCTTGTTTTCCTATAACCATTATTGTTTTATTCATCCTATATTAAACCAGGTTTGCATTTGTTCATTTTTTAATTTTTCAATGAGTATCTGTTGTTATAGCTATGTCTGTTGTTGTGGAACATCTGCAGAACATGTTAGTCCCTGTTCTATCTTATGTGGAAGCTATAAATAATCACTGCCACACCAGTAACTCTTTCATCTCTCTTGAAGTTCTTCAGATAAAACGGTACACTTTGAGATGTTGAAGAGAAGTCTATAGGTCAGGCACTGATGTTGGACAAGACGGCCTGGTATGAAGTTTTTAGTAGGTTTGAGGTCAGGCCTCGGGGCAGGACACCCTGCTTCTTCTTACAGTCCAGTTTTGGTAAACCATGCCTTATGGACTTCACTTTTTAAACAATGGTATTGTTATCAGAACAGGTTTGAGAACTTGTAGTTCCGTTGAGGTGAATCGTAATGCTATAGCCTACAAACACATTCTGGAAAACTGTGTGCCTGCATCTAATTCAATTAAATTCAGTTTTATTTGTATAGTGCTTTTAACAATTGACATTGTCACTAAGCAGCTTTACAGAGTAAAATTAAATTAGGGAGGAATCTAAAAATTTCTCTACAACCCCCTACAAAGAGAGGTTGTTAGGTGTTCTTGTAGCTATGTACAACTATGTGGTAACAGTTTGGGGAAAGCCCACATATGTGATGCTCAGATGTCAGCATACATTTGGCCACATAGTTTACTTTCCCACTTTATTTACTGTGGGTTTCAAGTTTATGTAGTAATAAACAGTATTTTAGATGGATGCATGGATTATAATCTGAAATAATAGCACACAGTGGTTGAATTTAATGTTTATTGATGTTTATTTGTTAATTAAAAAAACACTTCTACATGCTGCTCAAAGTAAAGTTGCTGTACAGGTATATATTTTATGAGTAAAAATGTATAATTAAAAGCCATTTTCAACTTTATTCAGGAGCTTCAGAGGGACTTCCTATGCCTAAAGCTTACCCTCACCCCCGAGGCCCCACACCAGGGTTTCCCCCAGGAACTAGGCAGCCCTCATACCCCTAGCCGGACAAAAGGCCCACCCTTCTGCCTTGAGAACCCCCCATTCAAAACCCAGGCAATGGGCCTGAGAAGCCAATAGTGCTTTTGGCCGCTGCTGGAATTAAAAGAAGAACAGCAGTGGATGGAGCAAACACAAGCGGAGAAACCAACGTGGTAAAATTTGATTTGCAACGCAAAGCCAAAATTAACGACCTATCTATTAAGCTCAGAAAACTGGCAGGGAAGTCGCTAATATTGCTGAACTTTATGAGAGTCGAGTAATGTCACTTGAGAAACAAGAGAAACAAGTGCTCAATAAATGAGTAAAATGTCACTTTATATGTTATGCATGGGTTTGTTCAACTAAGGTAGGCATGGAAAAAAAATGAGGGCGGTACATGAGCGGTAGTCATTCTAAATGGGAGTGGGACTCATTTTAGCAGGAGTGGGATGGGACAGGAATTTTTTCTGTGGGAGTGGGATGGGACAGGAGTGAAAATCCACTCCTATTTCACCTTCTAGTGTGAATGTCTCTGTTCAGGGTGTACCCTGCCTTTCATCTGGTGTCAGCTGGGATTGGCACAAGTGTCCCCCAGAACCCTAAAAGCAATATAAGCAGTATAGATAATGAATCAATGATTCCAATCATTTTTTCCTGCAATGGTACTGACTCCTAACTTGATGTGAATTAAAGGAGTCTGTTCGTGATAAGAAGAAAATTTCAGGAAAGGCTTTGACCATTGTATAATAGTACACTAGCAGAGTATATATTGCTTATTGGATTGAGATACTGTGCTGTAAGGAATCTTATTAGATTTGTGTGTATAAATTGTTTTGTTTTGCTAGGAACCACAGCCATCATCCTGCCTAAAGCAGCTCTAGGGCCACCACAACATTCCCTGACTACTAATTAAATTTTTTGTTATTTAATGACTTTTATGTATGCACAATGCACATGCCCACCAAAATATATGTGATGGTGAGTAGGCCTACAGGTATTTGAGGGTCCCTGATGTGTGAGCATTCTTGGCTTTTTCTTTGTTGTATTTACACACTGCTGAAATGAGTTAGGAGCAGATCCAATTCAGTGGCAGCTCAGCAGTGCTGGGAGACATGCAGGAGTTCCAGGCATTGCTATGGCCCATTGTGACTGTTTATGCATTAAATATTTTGGTCATTTTTTTTTAGTTGTTTATTTATTTATTTTTTTAAGATAAACTGTAATGAGGGGAAAAAAAATCTATCACAGAAATCTGCTAGGAAGGTCATGTTATAAGAGAACTGTTTTTTTTCTGCTCCATGGCCAAGTCTTGCTTTGGAAAGTTCACATCCAAACATGACTTGGACATTGAAATTCAAAGCTAACTGCCAGATCAATTTCTGCTTGTGGTGTTTTGCAGGTCCAGGTTCTACATCCTGTTAAAATGAACAGTTCTTCACCATGCCAACAATAATGATTGGAGGTGGAGGTGCTTTCATTATATGCCAGGGGATTGCTGTTGATACCCTATACAGATGTTTAGTATACCTAACTCATACCTACATTCATGTTTTATGTATTTTATTAGGTTCACCCACTTTAGATGTGTTGTATAAGTTTCTGCCCACAGAACTACTCAATGTTTTAATGATGGACTGTTGTTTCAACTCAGCAGCAATATTAGGTTGTTTAAAATCGCTGGCAACACTGCTGCACCTGATATATGCATCCCACCGCCATACACTTTAAAGTGTTATTGCTATGTCAATGCCATTGCTGGACTCAGATTGATGAACCACTGAAATAATATCGGGTTCTGTGGTATCTTTTTTCTGCTGATGGCAGGGTTCAAGGAACAGATTCTACAGAAACAGATGAGCTGTCGGCAGTACACTTTAGAGTGACCCCATAGTGTAAGTTGAAAAAAATAAGTGGGCAATGCTAGGTATATGGGGCAACTGGGTGTATTTGTGTTATTGTTTTGGTTTAAAATGCATTTACAACAAAACATTATGAAGTGATCCAAAATGTTTTACAGATTAAATATATGCAGCTCAAACATATTTCTGGCCTTAAAATGTCATGTTTACACATCAGGGTTCTTAAATACTCTTGGAGCTCTGGCTGACAGTAAACAGATGCGACTGATTCTTTTAAGGTGAATTTAGTGTAGCTTGTTATGCTGTAATCTTTAAGGAGTGTCCCTTCCTGCCTCCTACCTACAGAACAGTCATTAATGCTGTGCAGAGGAGTGTCCTCATCAAGCACACTTGGTCTTCCACTCTTTACTTCACCCTCTCTATCCTTATTTTCATTTCTTTCTCATTCATTGAAAAGCCCTGACACACATTGGCTATGAATACTAATGTTCTACAGCATACTGTATTGACCTGAACAGGATGCACAGGATGAGTTTATTACTATTGTTGTGGCTATGCAGCAAACCTTTTCTTTCATCTTGCGCAGTAAGATATCTCATGATAGAGGCCTAAAGTAATGTCTCTCAGTTTAACATGCTCCTGCACATGATTATATGAATGTAATCTGAAGTAACTGTGGCTTTTGAGGTTAACCGGTGAACTGTGCTTTGACAGTTGTAGACTCATTAACAGTACTGATTTAACTTTAAAAGCCGTGCTAACCATTACAGCAACAATAGTATCTGACATGTTTATGTATCAACAATCAATTTAATCAGTTTATTGTAAATGACTTTGCTTTTCTCAGTTCAGAACCTTTGTTTTTTGTACATGTATAATATGTTAAACATAAGAATGCTGCTAAACCAATGAAGTCTCCACTAAGATGCCAGCTGACTGTTGATTAAGCTGTGTACATTTAGTTGCTGCAATGTTTCTCGGCAGTATCACAGTGCAATAGGGCATAAAAGATGTCTCCTAGGTTATCATGACTTAAAGTATTAACCAAATAAGAGAGAATAAAACTTTTCTTCTTTTCTTTTGATGTTTTTAGCTTGATGGACATTTTTGGAGCATTAAAGAAAAGAAAGAAAACAGGCTTACTATAAGGGGACGCTCTCCATGTCATCGACAATGGAATGTTTAATTTGACTGTTGTATATTATTAAACAGTGAATGAAAACCAAGCCATCTCAGAGGCTGTTTTCTCCCTGCCAGCTTTTACCATTCCCACCACTGTCTCCTCCCTCCTAGTCAACTAAGTCTGAAAACAAAGCTGATGGTTTGAATCCACTTTAACTGTGTGTAGCCAAGTTAGCACTAATTATAGGGTTTGTGTGCTTCGGAAAGAGGCAAATAAAAGTGAGCATCCATTGACCATTTCTGAATTTATTCTAGGTGATTTATGTAGCACAACAGTGATTTTAAATCTGAAAAGAGCTGATTATAAATTAATCGGAAATCTGTACATTTAAGGCTAGCTTATTACAACAGCGACTTCTGCCTGGCATCAGGGTAACTTTCAGTGGTCGTTAGTCCAGATGTCTGCATATGCATTCATATTCAAATTCTAGATCACCACAAAACAATAGGATACAAAGATATCATTACAGGACTACAAAAAAAAGTGTTTTGTTTGTGATCCTAATGCTGTGGTTGCTCATCTACCATGTCAGTCAAGTTCTGTGTTTCTATAAGCATGCACTATACAATAGTCATCCATTGATTATTCGGGCTGAGTACTGGCTTTTTTAAGTAATCAGCATCAGACTGATAAGCATCACTTATCAGTGTGGACACAATGTGGTACTTTTGCAAATTGTTGCTCGAAAATGAATAATGATGCCCTTATATGCTCTAGTAATAAATTGTCTCTTCAGTGGAGCTAAGAGGTTCACACATATTGCAACACGTCACTGCTCGTGCATACAAATCTGAGGTTTTGGTAGAAGAACAATCTCTGATGTCAATCCCACTGAACACCTGTGAGGCATGAGGTGGTTCCACAGATCTCCTCATCCTGGCATCTCTGCCCGATTTTACTAGTGTGCAAATCTCTGTAGTCACACCCAAAATACTTGTACTGGAAAGTCCTTTCTATATTATACATCAGTCCTTTCTATAATAAAAAAAAATGCAGGTTATAATAATATAAAAGGGAGACTAAATCTGTAAAGGAATGTTCAAAAAGCACTTGAGTATGATTCAGGTATCCACATACTTATGTTTTACATTACAGCTGTAAAGAGTATTGTATGAGCTGCAGTATCCTTCCTAGCTACTAATCAATTAATTTCAAAAAGGTAGTGATTCTGTTTACTCTTAAGGTCATGTGTTAGATTAATATTTGCATTCCAATTTCCCATATGTTATCAAATCATAAGAAACCACCTTATGCCAGTGGGATCAACGTTTGTGGCATTTTTTTTGTGGTTATAGGAAATGTTTTCTAGCCACAGTGTTCGACCACGGTGTATTGGCTGTCTGATGTATTTCATATGCCATTTCGTGTAGCTGTCCGTATCAAATTACTCTTTCACACTGAATTAATTTGCTATTTTTTTTATTCCTGTTGCTCTGTGGGAAATGGTGAAGTTTAAATGTTTTTTTTTGCTGCTGTTTAATATTTATGTATCTCTTTTGTTAAATATTTGCTTCTTCAATGTGTGTTTTCTGTCTAGTGGTTGAGAACACACACACACACACACACACACACACACACACACACACACACACACACACACACACGTCTTGTATGGAAAAAACTCAAGCCACCCTCTCCCAAAGGAGTGTCTATCTTTTCCATTTCTCAGTAATCCTTGCCACACTGTGTATTTTTATAGAGACATTTACCAGCATTCCTCAGGGAAGAATATGTCTTGACTTTCTTTAAAGCGTTAGTTCTTTGCTTATTCACAAGTCTCACTTACACCAGTGCTTTTTCTTCTACTGGTCCCAAGGGTGGAATTTGCAAATAGTATCAAAATTTGCCTGATGCCTTAACACCTTACAGCACATCATGAGCTGATGCAGTGCTTAAAACCTCTGTAGGCTGTGAGTTCAAATCTTAGCATTGCCAGTACGCAGTAGGCCTCAAAGGGCAGGTCTGCCCTTGAGCAAAGAGCTAGTTAGGTGGCTAAAATATAATTTCTCTGTTTAGAGCAAAAAAGGCTTTTCTTGAAGCCATGCATGACGCCATACTAAGTTTTACTCTAGATAGCTGATCAAATGAAAGGGAGGTCATAGACCAATGATGATATAATTGAGTTTGAAGTACAAAAAATGCACAGAAAAATAACAAAGTCTGTTTATCCACTTACCAGCTATTGTTTTGTTTTTAACTAAAACATCTTTGCATCTGGGTAATAAGGGAGATTCCAAAATTGCAGTAAATGCTACTTAATAACTGTGCGTACAAGCTTTGGGTGAAAAAAGAACCGGAAGTTGATGCTCGACGTGAGATAACTATATAAATGAGTTAGCAAATACTCACAAAGGTGTGGTACATGGCTACCAGCGCCCTTTCTCCCGAAAGTATAAACTACAAACACAGAAAGGTCTAAGTTCTTTAGCCGGTTAGTCCAGAATGCCCGCTTTCTCTTTGTTAATTGTGCCTAAGTATCAGCGAAAAGCATTCATGTAATTTGTCTTTTTTATGGTGCTTTCACACTTGTGGTCTAGTATAAACATTCATAACTCTTCCTGGCTGTCATTCCTTATATCTAACACCAATAGAGTTGCTTTCTCCTTTAGACCCAGGATGGTATAAGTCATCACTCTTGTTAAAAACCTATCAGCAATGAATCTATTGTGATTCCTTTTTGGGGGAAAATGTTGACTTTGCTGAAGAAGCTATTGCTACAAAAGCTCAAAAAAAATTAAAGAAGAGGGTATTGACCAGTCTGTACAGGGGAATTACGGACCAATCAACAGACAATCAGATGGCTCGTACTGTGGTTGCCATGTAATAAATGAGAATCATTCCAGTTTGGTCTTTCCTGCCCTGCCATTATATTATTATACCCTATATTTTTGTTCACTGACAACCCCTTCCCTAGGGCATTCAATATTTTCATTAGTGCAATACCACAAACACAACTGGTTAAAAGCTTGTAGGTTTTCTATGCAATCATTATTATAACCAGTAGATCACACAATTACATTCTAATGGCTAATATTAGTTTTTCCTTCAGTAGCTTTCCTGAAGGTTGTGCCCAATAACCTGGTATGAACATATCTGCAAAAGTATTTTAGAAATCACAACATGTTAAACCTTGAGTGGGATGGCTTGAACAGCAAAAGATTGTGTTGGGTTTCACTTCTTTTAGCCAACAGCCTCACCACAATTGGAGAGTTGAAGACCAGAAAAGTGTAACCTGGCCTGATAAATTTTGATTTTTGCTGAGGAGCACATGTGGCCAGATCAGAATTTTGCATCAGCAGCTTAAATCCATCCAACTTGCCTTGTGTCAACAGTCCAGGCTGGTGGATGTGGTGTAATGGTGGGCACACTTTGTGCCTGTTATCATTGCTTGAATGCTGCAGCTGATTTGAGTAATATTGCTGACCTTGTTCATCTTTCCCTAATCACTGTTCACCCTACTTCTGATGGCTAATTTGCATGTCTCAATACTGTAATCATCGGGTGTTGTTACCTTTTCTAGTCTTGAGTTGGCCAGAGTTACTTGTAGAACAAACACTGGTGTCAGTCACCTTGGAAACGCCGGTGTAGTGAAAGCAAGGGCAAATAAAGGCTACGTCAGAGTTGGCTGATGAGAACCAAGTGATGTCATTCCCTGAGTCAAAGTCCTCCCAAACAGTACTGTTATCTTGGTTGAGTGCTGCCGTGGGAAGATGAACTATACACTTTGAGGAGATAAGAACAAGGTGTCAGTGTTATTAGACTTCACTGTGATGAATTTAGAAATGCGCATGAATGGGTTTGGTCTGTTCATTGAGCATTTCTCTTAATGTAATAAATTGTGTGAGCATGAACGGACAGTTAATTAAAATCATCATAATTTCTTTTGTGTACAGGGACTAACAGGGATAAGTCTTTACTACTTATTCAAATCATTCACCACAGTATGAAGTACTCACTCTGTATCAGTCTGTCTAAACATTTGCTATTTATTCAGTCTTATCAGGGGAATCACAAAAATTATAGCTTTAATAGTTAGGATTTTATATATAAACTGACACCATGCACACACATTTACTAAGCATTCATAACTGGGGTAGTATAGTACTCAGTTCATTTACCAGCATGTTTTAGTGAGGTGGGACAAAGTCAAGGAATCCTGGAGAGAACTCAAGTAGTAGAGGTGGAAGACAAAATCACTTCAGTTATGTATCATCAGTCTATTGCCGTGCAATTCATGTCTCTCCACAATGATGCCAAAATAATAAAAAAATTATATTTAAATTGTATGTTTAAAATTTAGGTGCTGAAACAGTTCTGTTTCTCCAGTCCTACAGGCGGCAGACAAACAATTTACACATTCGAAGGCAGCACAGCATCCTGTGTCATCCGAGCAGATTATTCGCTGAATTATACATGGTTCAAGGTTTTAAAATTGGACAAAAAAACCCTGTAATATCGTACCAGAATATTTATAGAGTCACGGCACAGAATTACACTACAGATCGAATCAGCACCTAGGTATCATATCGTGTCAGGGGTCCCTGGTGATTCCCATTCCTATCACGTAGGCATTGGGAGAACATGTAGAACACTGCACAGTGAGCGACCTGAGGTCAGGATTAAAACAGAAACTCAGTGAACTGAATAAACAATAATGCGTATTTCAGTATGCATTCAATTTTCTTTTAAGAGCACAGTGGGCGCACAGTGGTATAGTGGTTAGCACGTCTGCCTCACAGCAAGAAGGTCCTTGGTTCGAGTCCCCAGCTCAGCGAGAGCGTTTCTGTCTGGAGTTTGCATGTTCTTCCCGTGCTTGCTTGGGTTTCCTCCTGATATTCTGGTTTCCACCCACAGTCCAAAAGACCTGGATGTTGGACTAATTGGCTATTCCAGATTCACCCTAGGTTTAAGTATGAATTATTATGCGTGTTGGCCCTGCGATGGACTGGCGAGCTTTTTAGAGTTTACCTACACTACAGAGTTGGCTGAGTTGAGCTCCATCTTCCCTGTGACCATAATATGATTAAGTGTTTCAGCAAATAAGTGAATAAATAAATGAATAATAATATACATGTTCACATCTTATTTCAGAATCTACATACATGTCCGGAGACTTAAAAAATATAACACAATAAACTTTTGTTGAAATATAGAAGCTGATAGGTGACTTTGGTAAGTTTATGCCCCTGATTTTGGTTAATCTGATTGCACAAGCTTTGTGTTTATGAAAAGTGTCCAGCTTTGGATTCTTTCTTCTCCGAGGAAGATTATCCGAAGAAAACCCTGATATGAGAACACCTGAGGAAATGCACTCTTGACCTATTAATCATGGTTACAGCATGTTCAGATGTCCATTTCATTGGCACAGATTTATTAATCCAGTGTGATTATTACTTTAGGAACTGTGAATTATATAGTACATTGGCAGAACAACAAATAGTGTGTTGTAATTAATTACAGACCTCAATTAACAAGAAAAAAGGAGAAAGGAGTCAGTAGAAATCCCAACAAATTATTAATTCAATGTTAGATGAATGTGTGTTTGTGTTTTATGAGAACATAAATAGAAACGTGGCCAGAGTGGTGTATTTTGTGTTGCATTTCACCTGCATACTAGAAAAAAATTATGGTCTTTACATGTTCATTGGTCTCCATCTCAACTTTTTGGCTTAATTTGCTCAATTTATCTTAAAGAGAAATGGTATAAACAAGTCTTCACTCTGATGTGATTCTGCTACAGGGAATGAAGGACTGAGCAGTGGTAACATACATCGTTCCTATTAATTATTCAATTAAATAAATGGTGTGAATATAATATTATAATATGACAATAATAATATGGAAATAACATCAGCAATTAAAAGTTGTTAAAGTGAATAAGAAGTGAAGTCAAAGATGTTTGTGACTAAACTCTGTGAGAAAGGCACTGCTCTGTGTCATAGTCACATCTATTTAAGCTCAGTCAATGAGCCTCAGCTGAGACTTCCTATTGTCCGCTGTGAGATGTTGTTCCTGTGACCCACTCTGGCCTTTATGCAGGATTCTCGTTTAATGGCCCGTTCTAATGCCACTCAAACCCTGTTATTAACATTTGACCTGTCTAGGATCACCCTAAAAAACCAGCCCCCGTGGACAAACATCATACACAATGTGCACTGTTCAACCCCTGGCCTGTACAGGAAGTAAACTCTCAGAATTGGTGCATACATTTATCACTAATGCAGCATTGTTTACGAGAAACACCAATTCCATATTAACTGGTTGGCTAATTTGAAGTTCAATATTGATTTGAAACGCAAAAAATCGGTATGCAGTGGATGTAGAGGATTATGAAAAGGTGTCAAGTATTAAAAACTGAGATGTCTAACAAATGATTTTGTTGTAAGTGAAAAGTTTGTGATCAGTGGGAATAGGGCAAATGTAATAATCCTAATTTACATCTAATCTCATATCACCAGCAGCAAGAATTTTGTTACATATCAGTGTATAAAACACAAGGCAGGTGTTAAAATAAATCTCAGAATAATATGTTTACTGTAATTTATAGATCTATGTTGTTTATTTTTGTACATGGATACCTCTGGTAAGGAGCTGGGTTTTTGATGTTTTACCTGCAGTTTGTGTGTTTGGATAAGGAAGCTTTCATTAGATTGGAGAGGATCTGTATCCAAATTCTGGGTCGGTGTGATTTTCAGGGGGTCTGGTTTAGATTAAAACATATGCTTTATTAATTTATAATAATGTTTTACTGGTGAATTAGCCTAAAATTTAGCCCCATGAGTCCCATATTAGGTGAATTTTCCCTAAGATTTATTTCTTGGCTTGTTTTAACTGGGTATGAACAAAAGCAGCCTACTTTACTAGGTGACCTAAAATTTGGTATTGGTTTAATGAAATTAATTGATTTATACATGTAATAGCCTCTGAAAGGCTAAATAACAACAATGTGATGCCTATTTACAACCCTGAAAATCAGATAAGGCTAAGCTCAAATTCTGTCCTTCCCTTTTTCAGTGGAGATTATATAAATCAGATTATTACATGTGTTAATTCAATTAGTTGCATTTAAATCTGTATAATATTTATCTCAACTTTTGTCCAACTTAACTACTATTTATATTCAACTTTATGTATAAATAATTAATGTGCAGGTGTCCTTCAGCCATATCACAGCATTCACCAAAGGGGAAAAAAACGTGAAACAGTAACAACAGCATCAGAGTGTCACCTTCTTGTAATAAAGTAAAGGTCTAATAAAGGTGGTCACTTTAAATAAAATAAGAATTAGATCTATTTTCACTCAAGTGTAGTATCTAGTGTACTATTAAGAGCTCTTTTGCATTTCACTTTGATCTCCTTTCCTTGCCAATGAGTCAAACTTGGCTGAACTGAGACATCAGTGTGGTCCAGGCTGTTTTCCCAGACCAGCAGCAATCGAGCCTTTCTAATGAGAAATAGGAAATGTCATGCCTTTTGGCCTTCCCTGTATTTGTTCCCCTAATGGAAAGACATTCCTCTCTGCATTGAAGCACAACCACACTGTCCAGCAGCTTCCAACATGCAGCTAATTGTGACTGACTCATTTGTCCCCATCAAAGATTTTTAGCAGAAGCTGCTAGGCCTTAATCCGAGCTCACTGTACAGTGTGTGTGTGTGAGTGTGTGTGTGTGTGTATGTGTGTGTGTGTGTGTGTGCGTGTTTGTGTGTGTGTATGAGTGTACGAGTGTGTGTGTGTTTTTTACAGCAGAAGAGCA
>JBCNYG010000012.1:27895652-27906617 GCA_039654305.1 Porochilus rendahli | reverse complement strand
TAGGGGGAAAGAGAGCTGTGTGTGGAGCGTGTAGAGGACACACACACACACACACACACACACACACACACACACACACACACACACACAAAAACATATACATAAACATTGAGTGGACACACAGGAGCTGTGAGCAGATACGTTGCGAAGCCCGGATAGCAGTTGGGGGCCTTGCTCAAGGGCACATCAGCCATGAAGCTTGAGGAAGGGAAGGGGCCACTACACAATTTTCCTGCTAGTCCGGAAATCGAACCAGCGACCTTTCAGCCCCAAACCCGATTCTTTAACTATTAGGCCATGGCTGCCAGATACACTTCCCTGAGTAGGACTTGTAGCTAAAAAAAATAAATTTGCATTTTAATGTATATATAACTAGGAGCTGGATCGTTTGTATATAATCCTAAAATTGAATGGTTCTTCTCAAGTTAAGTAATTTTCTCAAATAAATGTTATTCTTATCCCAGATTCTGAACAAGGTTGGTCACATTGATATCACAGGCTACTCAGTTAAATTGTATGACATTTTAGCAAATTTAGTGCTATGGTTGAACCACATTTTTTATTTATTTTTATTAAATATTAGATGGTTTCCTTATAATACAAGATTGTATGGTATTAGAGATTTAGTGGTTTAGTAGTCAGATATATCCAGTCACTGTCTAGAAAGGATCACAAATGTTTGGATATCTTAGGTTAACACTCCTAAGATTTTGTCAATACATTCTTCACGTCAAAAAGAAAAATGTAACATGTAATTTAATTATTTTTAATAAAATTGTAACATTTTACTGAATTCTGAATTTTATAATCAAAACACAGAGTTAATAATGGTAATGGAAATAATTTTAAAATGTTATAAATTTCTTCACTCATTTTGTAAGCCACTTATTGCTAATTTTTGTGGCAGGGAGGCTGGGGCCTATCTCAGCCGATTCTGGGCAATTTTGGGGTACACCCTAAAGAGTGTGCCAGGCCATCCCAAGGCAAACATACATACAACCATTCACACTCACTCTCACACTTAGGGGCAATTTATAACACCCAGTTTGACTACTGTGCCTGTTTTTGGACAGTGGGAGGAAACCGGAGGAAGCCCACATAAGCAGGGGAGGGCATGGAAACGCCACACAAAAACACACAGAGCCCAGGAATTGATCCCAGGACCTTCTTGCTGTGAGGTGGATGTGCTAATCACTGCGCCACCAAGCCACCCTGTTATAAAATAATTTATTATTCATACTTTCGGAAGGTATATGATTAAATGATTAAAGACATCATGAACAGATTGGACAGAAAGTGAAAGTTTTGGGTTATGCTGTTCTTGGAACAGAGACAACAGCGTCTTGTTCAAGACCTGAAGCTGAAGGAACAGCATGCTACATCAGCAACAAGAAAGAAAACTCAATTCTTATCTATTTTCCCAGATTTTCTCTGATCACAGCCTGATTTAGGGGATGTTATAGGGGACATGAAGGAAAACTGCAGCTGGTGACATTGATATTTTACATCATGCACTACATGAACCTCTTCTAATCTCATCCCAACAGTGTCCATTATATTTTATACAGCCATATCATTTATAATAATTAATTCCATACTACATATTCTTCTGTAATACATCAGTTTATTTTATTAATCTCGTCTATTATTTTCTATACATGATTAGTGTGTGTTTAATTCCTAAATGTTCTATTCCTGTTCCCTTATTTGTTATTATTGTTTGTTGATATAACTTTTGCAATAGTTTTCTTTGGTAGCATTATTAAATTAGTCAGTAAAGTACACTGTAAACAGAAGTGAAACTGAGAGCAATGTATATGCTCATGGGTGAAATAAAGCAGCTTAGCTCCCGGACACTGGTGTATTGCAGAGATTCATTGGAAGATTGGAAAATCTTTAACATCCAACCAAGTTTTTCAACAGAAGTGCCCAAAACACTTACAGTGTAATGGCATTCAACCCTCAGAAAGTTAAAATTGTCTACTGTTTTCTAGTATGAAGGCTTTAATGCAGAAACAGAGTTCCATGGCTTTTTTTAAAACAGACTGAAGCTGGATGTCTACATTTTGGAAATATCTGCTTGTCTGACTTTCTTGATTCAGACCCATCTCACATCTATAAGACCACTTGGTATGTTATTTGCGTTTCCCAATTCATTTTGAGCAAATTTTGTATTCAGAATGCACAGTGAAAAGTGGAGAACCAGACCTGACTGTTAAAGACAGCACAGAGTTGGAGAAAATTGAAACATGCTTCTGCTAAGACGTGGTTTTTTTTTTAAAACAATAATGCACAAGCAAGAAACTTACACAACCCACTTAAACTGCACTGTCCCAAAGAGAAGGTTGGGTGGTATATTAGGATACAGCTCAGGAACTGGGTGCTGTGTGTGTTAAGGTGACTGAATAGCTCAGGAAGCAGCTCTCAACTGTTTCTAAGTTGAAGTTATGCTTATGGTTTTGCTTATTTCACACACTGAACTAAAGAGTGATCTTTTCGCTGAGAGATAGGGAAAACGAGAAAGCAAAGTATTGTCACAGCCTCTTCTCTCTCCCTGTGCCTTTTAGGATCATACAGAGAATTGTGTGTCTGGGGAGAGAGCTGGAAATTTGAAGGAGTCATAGAGTCTGTGTTGAAGAATTCTGCATCTCTTTCTGGAGTTTTTTTTTTTTTTTACACATCCGATTCATAATTCATTGTCCCATGTTGTTATTCTGTAACAGTACTGACTCACAAACTCAGAACATGTTTGATTAGGTGTGCGCGAGTGTGTCTTTGACACCTCTTAATGCCTTCTCTTCTACAGTTAAGCATGGGAAATGTGTCAGAGAATTTGCTGCAGGTGTGAAATTCCACACACAGACTCTGGTATGCATGTAGCCAGAGGTGAGAATTTGTGACAAATGAACTTGTTCATGCTCAATACATTGGTGTAGCTGCTCAATCATCCAGGTCATGGTAATCCTAAAAAGCTTGAATTGAGGCAACTGGACTCCTTTTTGTGGTCTTTGAAGACGTTAATCTAAAAAGCTTCATCAGTTAGAAATTCTAGTGGAAAGTTTCAGCCTTATATTGGCTGCGGAAAAACTATCAAGTCAAGTGCAAATCACTGTCCCTACCATCCATTCCATCGCTCATTAGGGTCCTTTGTCCACTAGAGTTGTTTACTTGGTCTGCATATGATGACTTGGTCACTCAAATGATGAACGTCCCTTGTCCGAAGAGGTGGCTGTCCTGTGTTGCGCCATCCGTTTGTGCAGTTGTTGTTTGCTTTCTTCTATGTACAGGTCTGAGTACTCCTCACTGCACTGGACTGCATACACAACGACGCTCAGCTTCTCTTTGGAAGTTTTGTCCTTGGGGTGAACTTTGTCTGAGGGAGGTGTTGAGTTTGAAATTTACTGAAATTTCATGTTTAGAGAAGATTCTTTGAAGTTTCTCAGACACTCCTGTCGCATATGGAATGACATTCCCCCCCCCCTGCTCTTCTTCCTAAATGCATAAAAAAAATCTTTAAAATGAACCACAGTCCAGTGACTTTAAACATGACCCAGGAAGTGGCAGACTATGTAATCGCATGCATTTTTGCGAACTATTCAGCCAAAGCTAAAAAATATATGGCCACAAATAATTCCGAAGTACATTATAAATGCCTAAAGTAGTTGTGGGTCAACTGGTGACTAGGAACAGATTATCCAGACAGATGCATTTATGTAAATCATCTGTCTTGAGACCACTAATCAGATGAGAGAATATTTGGTCCAAAGCTTGTTTATACTTTCTTTATTCACTGTGGTCTGCTTTGTAAACTGAAAACAAAGTTTGGTTTAAAATTGATTTGAAAACCTGAATGTTTTAAAATGAATATCCAAAGAAGTATGTGTTTATTTTCCCTGTTAGGTCCCAAACAAATCTTTCATCTGTTCAGAGTCTGTGAGCCTGGGGGTGAAGCTCCAGTACACAACAAAACCCGCCGTAGTCTAATGGTTAGAGAAGTGGCTTTGGGAACGAATGGTTGCTGGTTTGATTCCGAAGCAGCAGGAAAAATGCGTAGTGGTGGCAGAGTGAGCTGCAACTTCTCTCCCTCCACCTTCATGGCTGAAGTGCCCTTGAGCAAGGCACTGAACCCCCAACTGCTCTTTGGGTGCCCCCGGAGTGTGTGGCAACCCACTGTTCCAAGTGTGTGTGCTCATTGTTTACGTGTGTGTGTGTGCGCACTTTGGATTCGTTAAATGCAGAGACATTAATTTCCCTTGTGGGATTAATACAGTGTTGCAAAATCAAAAATAATTCGTCATAATAACAAAAATTTTGCCACCATCAGTACGATGATCACAAATCCAACAAGTTCCCTCAAAATCATCACGATGCCATGAGCTCCCATGCTCCTCATTGTTCTCTCAAACTGTGGCGATTGCATACAACGTGCCCCAGTGTAAGTCTAGGGTAATTTAAGACAGCGCTTGTTGAATGTTAATCTTAATTAACTCTATATTAAAATCTGTATATGTGCAAAATCTTAGCCGTCTAGCAGCTAAAGACCCATTGAGCTGTGACTGTTCAACTTATCCAGCGAACTGGATTTTTCAGGTGGGCCAAACAGATCAACGTAATCACTGTGTTCAATTCACTTGTGGACTTGTGGGGGGGTGCTCAGTTGTGTTCAGTTGTGTTGCACTTCATGGCATGATTCCACAGAGGGCAGTGTACTTCAGTTAGACTTTATAGACATTTGCACACTATAGGATTCACATAGCACAGCTTTCACCCTCCAACTTTCCAACATAGCAGGGAGGATTATAGGATTACAGCACAGCTGACACACACATTACTGTCAACTCATGTATCTTAATGCATTAATGTTAGGATATTATAAATATTAGGGCAAGGTTTACACACACAGTCTGCTGTACACCCGGGTCTGACACTACACACACACACACACACACACACACACACACACACACCCCACACACACAGAGTGCTAAAAGGTCCACTTACTACTAATTGTAGTTTTTTGCTCATGACTTTATTTGGCCCAGTCTCCGGGTATGTTGTTTCCCGTAGTTCCTAACAATAAACAGTGGAAAAGGGAGCACTTTACAGGGTATTCAAGTGATCCGTCTGAGTTTTACAAGCTTATACATGCAGCGGTTTAGGCCTGAATAGTTGGCAAATTTTATTCGATTTGAATGATTCAACATGACAAAACCAATAAGCCTGTAACTGATTCAGCATGACAGAAGCATTTCTGGCTTTTTAAAAGGTTAAGTGTTAGCTAGCATTCCACTGCCAAATTCAATGGCTCTCTTATAACAAGCATTTGTGTGTGTGTGTGTGTGTGTGTAAGACTGCAGAGAAATAGTGGAAGAAGCGCAGCATAAAATTAATATTAAAGGACCATTCTGGTGCACAGTCTCTCACTTGTTTGAGGCAAACTGCAGTCGCTTCTTGCATAGTTTACATTCCCGGAGGTGTGTGTGTGTGTGTGTGTGTGTGTGTGTGTGTGTGAGACGGGAGATTCCAGCCTCCACGTAATCAGCCTTGCTATCAGTGTGATCGCTGTGTGAGTATGTGTGTGTTTATGTGTGTGTGTGTGTGTGTGTACCAGTCTGAGGGAGGGGGAACTCTGCCAAGCCTGGCCCACCAGTCAGTTTGATGCCCTGTCAAAAGTTTTAGTCGGCGCTTCATGAGGTGTCTCACTGAATCCTGATCTGTTCTTATCTTCACTCTTTTCTTGTCTTCTTTGCATGAGCAGGGCCAATCAGGAAACCCAAATATGTGGAGAGTCCTCGAGTTCCTGGAGATGCCATCTCATCTGCACTGAGTAAAGATGGTGAGTGTATTTGTGTTGTTTTTTTTAAACATATGATTATTGTGTAATCGTGTTTCCGATCCATAGTGCCATAGTGAGCACAGTGTTTATACCTTGTATACATTGTGTGTGAGAGAAAATTTAACTAGTTTATGTTGTTTATTGTATAACACAGGACTAGGGATGCTTACAGCACTTCTGTCAAACTTTTATTCAGTGGTTAATTTATTTCTTTATTTTAATGTAGCTAGTGATTTTGTATAGGGCTCTGTGATATAATATTATTAAATTGTTATGATAACTTACTTGTTATTGTTATGATAACTTGTAATGTAATATTACACAATAGGCTCAGTATTTCTTAAACACTGAAAGACTTTGTTGCAGTAGCTTGACAGTAATGAATAGCTGATTGGATTCTACTCTGTAAACAAACAAATGTTTTGATGTTTACTGATGATTGATGAACTGGGAAATGTCATGGGTGTGGGTTTTGCCACAGTGTTGACGTGTTCTCAGATATGACAAGGTGTTGATCATTAACAGTAGCACTGACAGCCGTGTTGGTTGTAATTCAAATCACATGTTTATATTAAGGACCTTTTCTGATACTTTATTGCTTCAGAAGAAACACTTCTGTACTGTATGGAGGACGGCCCACCTCATCTAAGAAAATGGATTGCAGTTAAAACATGATTTTTAAGGCGTTTAACAAAGAAAAATGTGTACTTGTGGCTTTAGTAGAGCTCTGTGCAAGATGTTTATTTAACATTCATTGGAAGAGTCTCAGGTGTCATCGCTTTGTAACTGTCAGTTTTTCACGAGTAATAAAAGGCAATTTTGTGCTTTCGGTTTCTCTGTAACATGAGAATCTGTGAGGTTTTTTGTTTTATCAACATTGAGAAAAACAAAGGCGAGTGAAGTATTTTTATCTGCTGATAAAGCAGGAGCTTTTTCCCAGATGTTCCATAATATTAAGTGCACTGATAAAATGTACAATAATATAATAAATAATGTAATAAAAACCGCTGTGGTGCAAAAGGAATAAAGCACCAAGATGTTCAGCTCATCGGAAATATCTATTGTGGGGAGGGTAAGAGCACATTCTGTTTTGTGTGTGTGTGTGTGTGTGTGTGTGTGTGTGTGTGTGTGTGTGTGTGTGTGTGTGTGTGTTAACTGCTCACTACCATTTATACAAGGGCAAAATAGTTGCTTGCTATTTTTTAGTTCTTAGCTTTTCTCTGCACAGGTTGAAACGTTTGGGTGTGTGTCTATGCATGCGTGTGCGTACGTGTGTGATTGTATCCTGTAATGGTGGTTCACTTTAAAATTGCTTTTGTATGTTCCAGTTATTTAGTGTGAATGCAGTTGGACATTTTGTTATTATATATGTAGAGGCGTAATTGCATTTAAATAATTACAATTATGATTCAGAGTGTAATGTATGGTTTCAGAGAGTGAGAGCGCGTGTGTGCGCGCAGGGGTGTAATTGTCTATGCGCTTCTCTGTGCATGCTCGTTTATTATGTTCTCTAGTGCAGGGTGTAGCTCAGAGGAGTTAAATTGAGAGCTGGGATATGTTTAGCAAAGCCAACGAGAGGTGTTGAGTTCCCCATGGCTGTCTGTGTCTATATTAAGTGTGCAAACAGGTCTTGGTAAGGGCAGCACTGGGTGGTGATATATCTTCGATAAAGACAGATCAGCACAGAAACAGTTTTCCCACAGTCACTCATCTGAAAGCTAATGAGCTGTTTAGGAGTGTATTACAGATGTGGAGTGATAACGTACAAGCGTTTTTTTCCAAACACAGTCTAAGTGTAGTGCAAAAAAGTGCGTTTGTGTGTTGCTATGTAGTGTGTTGAAGACAGCTGTGAACTGCGAGTTTGGGAAGTGTTTTCGGCAAGGAGGCGCCAGAGGGGTATCAGTCTGTTCCAGCTACATCACTGGCACGGCCATATCATACCGCTGACATGATGTCAGCACCTCAGGGTAGTTGAGGTGGTTGATCAGTGGACTTTGTGTCATCTGAGACTGTGCTACTGTGTGTGTGTCTGGAATGCATTTGGACGGTGAGAATAGTTGTGGAATTGTGACCTAGATCAGTGAATTTTAGCATGGCCCAATATAGAGTACCCTGCTATATTTTGCTGCATTCCTTCCATTTCTGCCACACCCCTCTTGCTCTTTGTTTGCCCTCACACATCGAAGACATCTGAGACAGGCACACACATTCAAGCGCACACACATACACAACCGCCAGCATGTTTACATGGGAGGTCTCCCATGCTGCTTTAACCCTGTGTGTGATTCAGATAGCATCTGCAATGGCCCCTGGTTACAGTTTCATGCTCACTCAAAAGCAGCTCTTCACATGACATTAAGGTAGTGTACTTTAACACACACTTACACACACACTCACACTCACACACACACACAGACACACACACACACACACACTTCATGAGCTGCTTAAAATCAAAGATAATGATGTGCCTGCAATTTAGTATTCAGTTTAATTGAAACACAACTACTAGTAGTATATTATGTACAAATATTATGGCTTAATCAAAGAAATGCTCACAAATGCAGGAAGGGGGCAGTTATGACCTACTGGCTAGGGAAATGCTCTCCAGGTGCTGTGGTGTGTCCCGCTGTTTCTAGTGTGTGTGCTCACTTTGGACAGGTTAACTGCAGAGGCAAGTTTCCCTTGTGGGATTAATACAGTATATCAAAAAGTCACGACTCAGTTCTTAGGACATTTCCGGATAGCATTCAGTGCAATTTAAAGGTATCAGAAATAATTGATGGCAGGTCACTGGTGAACGATGCATCTACGCCTTACATAGTGTTGTACAAGAGAGTTATGAAAAACCTCACCTAAGCTGAACATCACAAACCTTTAAAACCAGAGGCCAATATGAACTGCATGTTCAATTAACCCCTTGATCCCAAGGTAATACAATGTATTCACCCTCCTCTTGGTGGATGAATTCAGTAGTCCCGTGAATGAACCTGATAACCCACAGATTCATAACTATTACAAAAATTCTATCTGAATACAATAATCTGTAAATTTGTTGTCAATCAACCAGACATGGATTTAAGAATTATGATGGCATACGCATGTCTCCTATTAATCAGAAAATTTAATTGAGGCAATTTTCAACAGCTTTGTCTACTTGTCAAACTAAAAAAATGGGAGCATGTGGGTTAACAGGTTCATGCATGGAGTCACAGAATTTTAAGAATTTTTAACTCCGCTGAATTAAGCATTCAAATCGTGATTTAAATCGTAATTTTTTTCTTAAACAAAGTAAATGCCATGGAGTGTGTTTATGAGCAACACGGGGAGGGGATCTGCTCTGTTACTCTCCTGCTGTTAAAGTTCCACCCCATGGCATTCCCAAAACTCCCTGCTGTTTGTGGGATTCACCACCACTCATCAGCGACTCGGCAGACGCCTCACGTTTCAGCTCCAGCACCTGCTATTACTGAAGGAATTCTTAGCCTCAAGAAGAAACAATGTGGGGTAAGTTTACATAGTTCAGTAATAGCGTTCAATAATGCCATTTTGGGCCCAGTGTAAATATTCAGTAATGACAGCTAATTTCCTGAGCTGGCTTGGTGGGATTGTCAGATGCCCAGGTGTTTGACTGTAGTATAACTGAAACAGCTGTAGACCTTAATTCCCTTCAGTATTGGGAGGTTTGCACTCAGCTAAAGAGGAATACAGTTAGATTTCTTCCCAAACCCATGACTGAGAAAATTTTTATTCAGAAAAGAAACTGATGCTTAACTGCCCTCGCCGATTTAAAAATCGCATCACAGAATCCTTATACAACTAGCATAGAGGGTTTTTTCGGCAAAAAGTGTCTTCACCGTTTTCACAGTTTTTTTTTTCAAAGATCATGCCTTGAATTTTTAAATCATCAGCAAAATATTTAATTTTGAATGGAGAAGAAACACGATTCATTAAGATCTTATAGGGAGCTTTTTTGAGGGAGAGTAGAATGTTTTAAATATTTACATGAAGCCTTGTCATGGATTTATATTTTTATGGTATGATTTTAGTTTCTTTGTATTTGGTAGGTTTTCTTTTTCTTTAACTACAGTATACACTTGAGATGTATACTGAGTTTTCTGCTTTTTATGGTCATTTATGTTAAAATAAGCATCTGTATCGATTAAACATATTACGTATGCACAAGTTATGCTGTGAGGATGACCAATACTGGTACTCTTGGGCATGGGAAAATCTATCCTTTTGTACTGTGCTGTTAAAATGGCCCAAATTACAAATTTGATAGCTCTCTGTCCTTTAACTCAAACCCGACACCCCATTAACTGAAGACACCTCACTCTTTCAGTTAAATACAACTGTATGTGTATATTACAGCTTTACATTGTAAACGGTCAACAGAGGTTCGCATAATTTTGCCACTCATGGCTATGTAATACTGAAGGACTTAAGTGCCTCTGTAAACTTGTAGTTTATTTCTAGTAACAGCTGGTCTTAACAGCTACTATAAACAACTTTCTTAAGTCATATTAATCCATAAGTCTGTTATTAGGATAAAAAATTACACACCGGCTGGACACTCATGATAACTGTTTGCTGAAAACATGTCATCATCTGTCTGTTTGCTGCACTGCATAGGTTAGACACCTTATCAGTTTGTGAACCCCTTAAACTCGGGACTCATTCCTCACTCTTACCATTCCAATTAATGTCAGTGTAGTTATTGAATAATACATAAATTCTGAATAATATGATTTATGATTATTACTGTGACTTCCTTTGAATGGAGTGAGTCTGTAGTTATTACCCTTAATTTATTTATCTTCACAGCATACTGCTGTTCTGTATCATCAGCTCCTCTTTATTTTTCTTTTCCTGTTTTAATTTGAATTTGTAATAGTAATTCCTCCTAAAGTTGGCAGTACTAGATCCCAGTTATTTAGCACAAATTCATAAATAGCCTCAATTCTATGACTGTGCGTTAGAGGCTTTTTACACCGAGATTGAACAACACACACACACACATACTCCTCTAAGGAGCAATTAGCAAATCCACCTACTGGTATGTTTTTAGAAGATGAACACAGACTGTAGCCCAAGCTCAGGATTGGACTCTGGAGCTGTGCGATGCT
>JBCNYG010000012.1:27869300-27883277 GCA_039654305.1 Porochilus rendahli | reverse complement strand
GTGGTCACCACCTGCAGAACCACTCCTTTATTGGGGTGTCTTGCTAATTGCCTATAATTTCCACCTGTTGTCTGTTCCATTTGTACAACCGCTAAGTGGACAGTTTGATTTTACAGAAGTGTGATTGACTTGGAGTTACATTGTGTTATTCCGGTGTTTCCTTCATTTTTTTGAGCATTGTATATTTATCCTAAATGTCCACTTGCTCCTTCATAACACTTGTAACTGGGTGTAGCTTGTCTTTGATTAGATAGTTATCTTTCATATGCATATTCACTTTGATTATACTCATGATGCTGTTAATAAATGGCACAGCTGTCAACTAAGTCCGGTTTAAAGAATGTTCCAAGAGACTTAATGTAAAAACTTTCACTTGATCATTTGTTTAATTGACTTAAAGTACAAGGAAACACTTTTTAGTATTTTTATAATCTGCTTAATTGTATTTTGTAAATATAAACAGCTAAAAGTTCACCCAAATGAGGATGGGTTTCCCTTTTGAGCCTGGTTCTTCTCAAGGTTTCTTCCTTAAGGAGTTTTCCTTGCCACTGTCGCCGCGGGCTTGCTCATTAGGGATGTGTAGGGGGTTGATTTTACTATGTATAGCTGCTTTGTGACAATGTCAATTGTAAAAAGCACTATACCAATAAAACTGAATTGAATTGAAAATTTGTTAATCCGATGCCAGTGAATAGAAGGTTGGAGGCATGTTATTTTTTTGTGTTACATCATCTTTCCCTTTAATTTTACTTTTAAATTATTTGGGCACTGAGGATACAAATTTTTCTCAAATCTAATACAAGAGCTGTTGTCAATACTCTTCATGATGTACCATACATTTTTAATAGCAGACAGATCTGGACTGGCAGCAGACCAATCATGCACATGGTGAAGTCATGCTTTTGTACCCTGTGCAGAATGAAGCCTGATGTTGTCCTGCTGAAATAAGCATGTCCCAGGAAGAGTTGTTGCCTTTTATCTAAAAACCCAGTATATTCCTCCATAACAATGGTACATTCATACAAACAAAACTAACCCATGCCATGGGTACTGATGCATCATCATACCATCACAGACTTTTGCTGGTGACATTGTGGATGGTCATTTCCATCTTTAGCACAAAGAAGCAGTTTTTCCTAAAGGCAAGCTGAAACGTGTACTCTGTCTGACAACACCACACTGTTCAACTGTCTTTCTGTTCATTTGAGATAAGCTCAGGCCCAGCAAATTCAGAGGGGTTTCTTTATTGAACTGATGTATAGCTTCCTTGATGTGTAATACAGTTTCAGGTTGCGTTTCTGGATGCAGCAGCGTTAAGTGTCAATTTTTGGAAGTACTCCTGAGCCAGTGCGGCTATATAAGGGCTCAGACAGTGAACAATGGTTTTTCGACCCTGCCTATTATGTAGTAAGATGTGTTTGAATTCCCTGAATCTTTTCACAATATTATGTACTGCAGATGTTCAAAGACCAGATTTTTTTGCAGACTTGCATTGAGATGTTCTTTTTGAACTAAAAATTCCCTTGTGAATTTGGGCATTAATGGGTGAGTCATGACCCATACCTGCTTACAAATTCTGAGGCTTTGGTGGATGCTGCTTTGGTACCCAGTCATACCAATTATTAGCTCATCTGCTACCAACTGTGACTTGAATATTCTTTAAACCTTTTATGCCTTATTTGAATTCTTTCCCAGTTTTTGAGTGTATTGTAGGCATCCAATACTAGCTTTGTTTATATTTAAAAAAACAACAATGTTGGTCAATAATTATATTGAGAATCATTTCTTTGTAGTTTTGATAGGAAAATAAAGCTATATTTGAATTAACAAATCACAGATTAAATTTTATTTTTGTATTTTGGAATATATCCTAATTTCTCTGGAAATGGGGCTAGTAGTTTGCATGTTTATTTATGTAGACACAAATATATTCATGTAGACACAAATATACATCACCTAGCTATAGGTGCTGATGTGAACTGCTATATTGCTGATTTTTAAAACACTATAATTAGGTTTGCTTGTTGGTTTGGTGGTTTATTATTTGAGCTGACAGAATATTTTTTATAATATCACACAGTTCTTGTCATACTTGTTGAATAAAAAGCTAGGTTTGCCAAGCCTTACAATGGCAATGTTGTGTACTGTGTGTATGAGGATAGCAAGGAAATGAAATAGCCCAAGGTTCAGCAAAATATTTAAAACTAATTAATCCTTTCCGACTTACCCTGCAGGGCCAGACAGCTCAATCCCTCACAGAATCCCTAATGAGATTTGTTTACTTACTTCCCAGCGTCTCCACTGGTAATGTTAATTTTAACACAACAGACCTGCTACGACATATCAGGATACCTTTTTTTAATCCACATCGAATCAAACATTTTCAGCCCTGAGCATCACAGCTGGAAATTTTGAAGATGATGTAGTTCATATGAAATAGTGTAATGCAAATTAAAATATAAAATCAATGAGCAGGACCTGGAAAGGAGTGTATTGCCAAATACTGTTATCAGGGTTTATTTAAAGCAAGTCTAAGTCCTTTTTAGTCATCAGTGTGCTTTTGGTGATCAGGTTGTTTTGGTTAATCCTTTAATGCACACGCAGGAATTTTTTTCTTTCTTCAGCTTTTTTGGTTTGGAATCCTGTCTGAATTCTCTTTTTTATTTAGTTTATTTCTTTTTTTTTTTTTTTTTTTTTTGCCTGTCAAAATGCAAAGAACCGATTAGAATTTAGACACTGACTAAGAATTGGCTCTGGTACTGTTTTGGTTTCGAAAGGTCCGCAAAGTGCTCTTTTTCAGATTGCAGCTTTTCCATTTGCTTTTCGTATTGGCTTAAATATTGCTTTATTGAATCATACCAAAAACTTTCTTTTTTAAATTCACATGTTTTGATTACTCCTTTATTTAGTTTGCAGTTGCAAGTTGGTTTCTCCTTCTTAAAACAAGCTTTTGCTAGATTGCCCCTGGGTGGGAATTAGTGTGTGGATGTGTGTACATGGTGTCCTGCAATGTACTGCAGGCCCATTAGGCAAGTATTAAGACTGTAGATTCCCTGACTTGTTTAAAATTATACCGGTACATGACAATTAATTAATTCATAGGTGAGTTAATGAATTTTTGGAGGAAGGGTTACATCAATATTATAGCTTGTGCATACACATGGATTACATACATTACACAGATTCTACAGCTTACACATGGAAAAGCGCTCGACTTGTAGGAAAATACATTTTGATCAATTCTGCATATTATTTATTCACATCATTGCTGCTTCTCAGCTTTTCTCTACAGGTAGTCAAAATATTTGTTAGCTGCTTGTTGCCATAGTAACAGGTGGTTGTCTTGTACTGAACAGGTGGAGGAAAATGTGCAATTTTAAATAAGCTTTTAAGATAGAGGGAGAGGTTTATTATACAATGATTTTAATCGATGACGTTTTACAAAAGCATGCTGATTGTCGTGATTGCAGTAGTTTAATTAAGGTTGTGAAATTGCAGGGTCGATAAACACAAGCCGATCTCGGTTCCATAGATGTTCATGTGTATAATTTTTAAACTGCAGTGATGAGCCAGCTCTTTCCCACAGAATCAAACCCATCTTGTCATGTGTCACACTGACTGCATGCTTTTAGAGCTGAGAGCTAGCAGCGTGCGTTTCCATGACTAATACATTCTCTCCATATTCCTCAGTAAGAGTTAAAGAAATATATGATGCAAATCTATGTATTAATGATTAATCCTTTGGTACTTTGTAGACAGGTGATCTGTTGATGTGATTGCGTATTACATTGACCTGTATAGCTGCTTTAGATTCCAGAAGGGGGGTGTAAGGTTATTTAGTGGTCTGTCAATGGTATTAATATGTGAGCTGGAGAGGGAGATGTGTTGGGGGTGGGTTTGGGTTTGACTATGTGTCTGTGCTGGAGGACGATGAATGACTACTTTCATCACCCTTTTATATAGTTTCTTGCAGATTCAGGATCAACACACATTTTAATCATGCTAATTTGCTGTGTGTGTGTGTGGGTGAGAGAGAAAGAAAGAAGGAAAGAGATTATATGAATGGATTTTTACTATATGTATTGACTCCATTTTTTGTTTCACGATATCTTTACACAAATACTGATTAAAAATGTGGTGTTCATGTATTTAAAGAAAAATGTACTGTACTGTTTTGACAACTAAATATCATAAAGAATATCATTTCAAGTGTTGTAATATAATGTTCTTGTAATCTCTCTAAAGATCATCCCCTATGCTTGTTTCTCATCTGTTGATGTTTGATCTAAATGTAAACTCGTCCAGTATAAACAGCTCATTTCAGTCATCCCCACGTTTGCACTCACACATCTTTGGGAAATCCTTAACAAGCTCATATATGATGATGATGGTGCATAGCAGTCAAATTCGGGCATGTTGTTAGCGGTGACAAACGAATGGCACGGAGGGCCATCTTCACACATTAATATTCTCTTTCTGTGTCGAAGAGCTTACACTGCAAACAGGCAAACAGTGCACTCACGCTGGAGACCTCAGCACTGCTTTGTGCATCTTCAATAAGCGCTGCATAGTCTGTGTAGCCATGTGTTTATATCTTGGTGTGGATCAAATGTTAGTGTAAAAAATATATTTCAAAAGGTCCAAACAAAAAATGTATTTAGTGTAGGTAGCATTTATTAGTGCATTAATAATAATGTCAATACAAGGTCCGCACACAGAGACTAAAACGTGTTTGTGTGTGTTTTGATGGTTACAACAATGCATACAGCATACAGCATACTCTCATTTTGTATGGTCAAAATATACATAAATATGCCAAAAAAGCACAATTCTGTTCATGAGTGGGAAAGTAATGTCTCCCCTCTCTCTCTTCTGCCTGTCTTTCCTTCTGTCTCCCTGCCCTTCATGTTCGATCTGTCCCTCTTTGCCCTTCTCCCTCCCTTCTCTTTTTCTTCCTCTGTCTGTGTTTCAGAGCCGACCGTTCCTGGCTCCTCCCCCGCCACTCAGGAGTTGATGACACGCTTGGGCTTCTTGCTGGGTGAAGGCATCCCAGGCTCTACACGCATACCTATGGATGAGAAGAATGAAAAGAAGGTATTTCATTTTCTTACTGCATCTGATAATGGAGAATAGATAAGGAGAAAGAGAGAGTAGGGGGAAGGGGTATAAAGGACTTCAGAGGCAAATGAGAGAGAAAATGAATGTATAGAGAGAGAGAGAGAGTGAGGATATACAGAAATCTTAAAAATGAGTGTGAAAGAATAACCCAGATAGCTGAAGTAAAAAAGAGTCAGAGAGGCTAACCTGTTTGAGTGCATGAGATATGATCAGTGGAGCTGGATTGTCATCCACTGAGTGACTCTTTTCTTCCCATAAGGCTTGAACTTTGTTCAGGCTGCAATGTGCATAGTGCGAGCATGTGGTTGTATTTACATTGTGTTTAGGGTGGAATGGAGGAGATGCATTTTTGAGGAGTGCATGCTATTGATTTGTGTTAATTTAAGTTCAGCGGTGTTTGTTCCTGTTTCAGTGATGTGACTCTAATGAACTGGACTGTGTGTAGCGCATATCTTATGAAGGCTCCTGCATATATCCGACTGGGAGATAATTAGTCTGTAACTGTGAGGAAGAAGCACTGGAGCCTTTAAATCGGCTGCTTGTGGATTCTGTTTGGACTCACTTTATGTATCTCAAATGGCAGAGAGGCTTTTAGAGACTATTTTTATATGTTATTAATGTTAGTTCCTTTAACTGAATTTGGTGAAATGGGAGAGCTGATAAATACACAGGAAATATGAGATTTATACTCAAGAGTGTTTAAAGATCAATGTTTATATATTTTATGTAATGTACACTTGGTCAGTAGTTATGGTATATTTATTTTATTACAGTTATATTTGAAGATGTGCTGTTTTCTATATTTCCACTGATCAGAGGGAGGAAGTAGGGCTTACTGCAAACCATTTTTTTATAGTACAGTCTCGGTTTTAATTTTTATTGAATTGATCTAATTCTAAAACTATTATTGTCATTTGTTCAGATTATTTAATTTAATTTGTAAATTATGCTTTTATTTTTCATGTTCCTACTTTCTAATTCTGTTTAATTATTATTATTATTATTATTATTATTATTATTATTATTATTATTGATGCATTTTCTATTTTACTGATGAAACATTTCCTAATTTTATAGATTGATCCGGTAGTTTGGCCATTACACTGAAGGTTAATGCCAAAAGTATAGTAATAGTGTTTAATGCAAACTAAAACATTTTAAAAAATTGTCTCAATGATCTGCATCTGAGTGTGTACTTTAACAGCATCTGGATCACACGATGCTCTGAGAAGGGCCAACTTTATTTAGAGATCAAACCTGAAATATTTTCAGAATCATTAACATTGTGGTTTAAAATATCATATCGCTGCATCAGAGCTCTAAAGGGACAGGCTGGGAAAATGATTCTATTGAAATACTTGCTATGTATATAGAGGCAGATTTCTCCAAATACACTTAAATTCATTTGTCACATTGTTCTCACCTCTCTTGTTAAGAGCTGGAATAGTAATACAGCTGTATTTTTCTAAAAGATACATAAAGTATTTATAAAAAAATATCAATGTTGTGTCTCTTGGAAAGATTGTGTGGCCAGTATTATTCGGAAGATGAAGTGACTGGAACTCTTTTCATCCTCCTTGGTTTCCGAGTCGGGGAAGCGTATGTCTACAAGACAAGATTTTATGGTCGTTTAATTGGGGTATCTCAATAATCTGTTATGTGGAGTAAATATTACAACAGTAACACTTTAGGCAAGCATTTTTGTTGGTGAGCCTGGTGTCTCTGTTGACACATCAGCAGTTTACTTTGTTATTTATGTCTTATTAAAGTCTTCAAAGCTCAGACAGCTTAAAGTGATTAATGGATTTAAACATAGCTATAACAGGATTTAAAAGAGAAATCCCTGTAATTTAACAGAGCTGAAGTTGTGTAAGAAAGTGTGACTGGGAGACTTGAATGGTCCACTGAATAAATGGTATTTAACATTTTGTAAAACATTTAAAATTACTATCAGGACTGCTTAAGTGTTCATATGTTAGCAAACACTTTTGACCACTTGTGATAATGAAGCAACATCTTCACACCCTGTCTAGTTTGAATTCACCCTGGTTTCAGAAGGCTGTGCAAACTTTTGCACTTGACTGTTACACATGAGACTCTCAGAGTACAACATTTTGAAGTAGCGCAAGGTCTGTGCTGTGTAGTTAAATATTTCATTTTGCATATTTGCTGTTAAGTAAAATATAGGCTAAAACTATTTTCTACCTGCTTTGTGTTAGTTAATTGGAAATTTAGTTCATGCAAGTGCCATTCACACCCAGGACCAGTATATGGAGAGATACTCTGGGGCATGGTCATCAGACATGCCCGGGTGGATGTTATGACGGAAGTGGTTGACTGTGGGGAGCATGCGCATTTTAGCTACATGCTAGCTCAGGTAAATTAAGATTTGCCTTAATACCTAAATTAAGATTACTGGCGAGAAAAAAAATTTAAATATACACCTGAAATCCAAGTATGAAAGCGCGTAAGTCTTCCTTCTAATCAAAATCTCATGCTGTCACATCACAGAAACTTTTTTTTGTGCAGTAGACAGCTTGATTTGATCAGGTGATTTGTTTCAAGCCTCTGTTTAGCAGATATTTAAAGAAGGATGTCAAGTGATTAAATCTTCTGAAAAATTGGAAGAGGACGAAAATAGAATAAAGACCGATTGAATTTCAGAGCTTTGTGATGCTTTTTAGAGCAGTTTTGTCCATGGTATGTTTTGGTACAGATGAATAATGTGGTGAGTGATCTTACTCCAAACACGTGTCTCTTTGTGACTAATGAGAAGCTGATTTATTTGCTGAAGCAGTGGATGCGGCTGGATTTGTTTGGAGTGTGAAAAAAAAGCTGAACTCGAAATGAACTCTCAGCACTCGCCACAAAAGGGAATCTGTTGACCGGCATGCAGTTTATTGGTTCAGGGCTTTGATATTTATCTCTAAGCTTAATTTTGTAGGCAGTTTTTCTGCCATAGTAAAGTCATCTGTCTCTTTTTCACTCCCCCTCTATCTCTCTCAGTATTATCAGAAAGCTGAAAAAGATACCAGCATTTACATGATCAGATTTAACAGTGAGTGTACATAAAACATCAAAGCTTAAAAGCGTGTGTGTGTGTGTGTGTGTGTGTGTGTGCGTGCGCGTGTGTGTGTTTAGTGCTCAATAAATCAGGGGGTGAGTCCTTGCTCCACTCTGACCAGTAGTACAGCGTCTGCGTGTACCGACAGCCCCTGCTCCACTCTGAACAGCAGCTCCACTCATCCTAATGCCAGCCAACGCAGCCCCAACGGCACAATCACCAGCCCCAGCTCCACCCTAGAGAGCAAGGACAGCGGCATTATAGGTAACTCATGCACACACACATGCACCACTATAGCACTGCATCACCATGTGTTATGCACACACACACGCTTCTGCCAGCAACAGCCCCCGTGGCAGTTTCTAGCAACATTCACTAATTCGGTTACACTCTGACATTCACACCCCGTACATAAGCTATCACTGTTCTTTGGCTTAGTTATTGCATTACTCAGCGGTATTGGGTAAATCTTTTATTAGCTGTGTATTGTTGAGAGATGGTGATGGAATGCATCTGTTCGACGAGTGAAAATTGTTTTCTGAATGGTGCATCACTGATTGACAGATCATCATGAAAGATACAGCTGCTGTCATGTATCTGTAAGATATCTGTAGCTGTTGTCATTGCTTGGTGTGCTGGAAAATTTTTTCCAAAAGTAATAAAGTTTTTATCACTTAATTTCCCATTTTTATAGCGTCAACATGATCACACCATCTGCTCCAAATCACTGTGACACAAACCATGTTTCTGTCTGCCATTTTGATTCAAGCATTATCCACCTGGTATAATTACCAATTATGTGCCAAAGAAAAGGTGAATGTTAGTGAGTAGTCTACACAATAGTCTATTCAGGCTACTGAGTTCAGTGACATCCACCGAGCTTGAGATAAATGTTCTGGTATATACTACATGGGAACATAAGCCAAAAAAGCACAATAAAATTAGAAACTATTTATAGTGACATATTTATGATGTCACTATAGACCCGATTTAGAGTTTCAGTATATTTTACACAAAAATATGAAGAAAAGCAATTTTGAGATTTAATGGTTTATAATTATATATTTTAACCATAACAGAAACAAAATCTTTTGTGCCTAGTCATTCAGAGTTTAGTACATACAACACGCAAATGTAAGTAAATGACAAAGGTTATAAAGGTGGATTCTTACACTTATTTAAAGTTTTAGCATGCAGAAATACAAAAAAAATTGTAAAACAAGATTTTTTTTTAAAGTTTATTTTACCATTTTTATAATCGACGACGAGGAAACTTCCTGCTCCAAGTGGAAAACTGTGTCCACTGTTTTAATTCAAGTATTATCCTTTCAGAATAATCTGATATATCTCTAAGATAGCGGACCAGTCAGATCACAAAGTTCCAGTGTAGTATATGCTAATCAATCTTATTCACCTTATCTGTCAGGGGTCATAAAGGTTTTAATAATATGGCTGGTCAGTGTATTTATCAGCACCTACTGTTTATGCGCTAGTTTTAATTAAAGTGTATTATTGGTCATTTCTGCTTTATATATTAATACCAGTGACACCCGCTACACTGTTTATCAGTGTAAGTCAAGTCTAATGTATTTGTATTCCACATTTAAAAAAACAAGAAGTGTTGAGCCAAAGGTCTGTACAAAATAACACTGTAAAGCTAGTCACTGCCCTACAGGCTTAGTTTATTTGTATGCTCACCTATTCTCAACCCAACACTGTGGTGTTTACAAATTCAGCACCACCAGAAATCCAATCAAATGTGAATAAAAAGTGAGGGAAATGGCTCCCTGTCACACCCTGCGTGTTTCTGAACACCAGCCCCCATCTGTCAGTGGTCATAATGTTATAATGTTATGGCTGATGAGTGTATACACATGTAAAATAATATTAAAAAAGAAGCGCATAAGGGATCAGTTTCACACTGGGTATTGTTTGTTTAAATCAGTTTTATAGTTGCACTGATGCTGAAACCGAAACGGAACATTTATTTTTCTTATTCTGACTTCTGGCATGTAATAAAAGAGGTTTCTACTAATAACCCCCATGATCAAATTGTTACTATTCTAGTTTATCACTTACTCATTATTATAATGACACTACAATATTACAGTTGTGCAATGAGATAAAACAATAAAGCATTAATTAAATCTGTGTAGTGAGCGACGTAATGAGAAGAGGGAAGGGGATAATGGATTGATAATCACTTAATGCTGATTCTGTTGTAGAGACAGAGAGAATATGGTGGTTGGGATATTTTTTCTATTCTAGGTAGTACAGGATATTTTCTTGGGCTCTGTAATGAAAAGCTAAACTCCAGCATCCCCTGATCTCTGATACCCAAGATTAAAATTTCTTTCCGAGTAGATAATTCTGCACAGCAGTAAGATGTTTCTCAAGGACTGCACACATCCACTGATTTATTTGGAATAGTTTTTACATGGGGCTGTGGTTGTATGGCATGGAGACTCACTTCTCTGGTAAAGTCTGTGGGATATTCCCATAGATAACAGATAACATCAATTTGCAGTGATGTAATATTGAAATGGTTTTTAAAAACCAGTTATGGAACGTACATGTCACATCTGTAAATGTGCCGTTTTAAAAGATTAATTGATTCAGAATTTCAGGCATTCAGCTTTTTATGTTTTATTCAGTGCCATGATTTCTTTCGTGTCTGTAATAAGTGACGCAATATGTGTTTTGAAGTAGGAAATCCTCGTTATCCTTTTCATTCATTCATTCATTTTCTGAACTGCTTATTCCTAATTAGGATCGCGGGAAGGCTGGCGCCCATTTCAGCCGACTATGGGCGAGGGCAGAGTAAACCCTGGACAGCTCGCCAGGCCATCACAGGGCAGAAACACGCTGACGGCAATGCAGCCTACTCTTGATGGAAATCAGCAATGGTTCTTTTACATGCCTCACACCACAGACAGTGAGAGACATGGCCTGCATTTGATAACCCAGTTAGCTGCACTGGGGGGCTCGTTATCCTTTTACCAACCAGAAAGTCTTAGACAGGCTTCTGGTCTGGACTCTGGCTAGGCCGTTCAGAAACCTTGATCTTTGATAAGTTAAGCCACTTTTGTTGATTAAGCTGTTTGTTGTTGTTCATGATTCCCTCCACCTCTGGCTAAAGAAAAACCGTCCCAAAGCTTGATGCTTTCATTATCATGCTTCACTGTGGGTATAATGCTGTTTTGGTAATGTGCCAAACCTTACTGTCATGTCAAACATACCCATCACAATTGTGGAATAATTATACTTTTTGTGAAATGTGTATCATCAAACAGTAACACATTTTGCCAGAGGTTTTGGGGTGATGCGAAGAATACTGTATATTTTTTGTTAAATTCAGAGAGTAATCAGTACTTGTCAGATACTCCTTTAATCTTGGCAGCCTCTTTAGTAAGTTTTTGTTCTTTAGGGACTTCCTGTTCTTATTAATGTCACATTACACGACTGTGCTTCACTGTGCTCTATGATGCACATAATGTTTTGAAAATTCTTTTATACCCTCATACTGATCAATATCTTTTGATAAGTGAGATTCCATACATACTTTGTAGGCATACGTACTTTTTACTTTGTGTTTGCGACACATGGCTTGATCTAGCAGAATCATTTTCTTGACAACAGCTGTGCGATAATTATGCTTGAGCATGAGTTTGAGTGGTTTGGTTCAGTCTGAACACAGCCATATTCCAATTCTAAAAGAATTTGTGTAATTTCCTTTTTTCCCTAAAAGGTATTTGCAAATTCCATCTATTTATTTTATTTCCAAATGCAAGCAAACTGCAAACTTTATTGGCTCTCATTTTTTACTCAGTTACAGATAGCACCGCTTATGTACTCTCTTATGCAGCTACGATCACTAGCTCCTCTGAAAATGACGGGTCCAGTCTGGAGTGGAGTAAAGAAGGCAGTGTGAGGATCACCGGCCATCATGCATTGGCACCGCCCGCCATGCGCACAGAAACCTGCTCTCCTGTGGCAGAGGAAGAAGTGCCCGCTTCTTACACAGAGATCCCTGGGGCTAACAGAAATGCTGCCACAGCAGCAACCGGATCTGTGGCATCAGGGATTAGTGCTGAAGGACCAGTCTACTATCCAACACAGAACTCCACCAGCCTTATGATGCCCAGACCCAACTCCGTGGCAGGTACAGTGTGATGTTTTCATTCATATTTTGTATAATATAATACTATGTGCAGTGGTGCTGCTTGTGTGATTCATGTGTTTCAGTGTACTTAACTTGTGTATTTTTTGAGTCTGCTGATTCTCTGATTTGACTCATGGGAAGCTTTTTTGAGGAGCTATGAAACTGGGTCACAGCAGATCCACAGGGAATTGATTCACAGAGAGGTCAGAATCCCGTGATTGATAAATATGTCTTCTTTACAAGGTGCTACATTTCTTGTGACCTGTGAGGGAACAACAATATCTGTGATTTAATTTGAGACTTATGGTTCAAAAATGTTACAGATTGTGATAGAAGAAGAAAAGAGATCTGATAAAAGGGTACTCCTTACATTTTAAACAGTTTATTTTCAAGAGAGTCTGGTGTTTTTATTTTGTGTTGTCTGTGAGTGAGAGAGTTGGTGAAAGGGGGATTGAGGAATTCTTCCTAGTATACACTGGGCACCTGTGCATTTTGTTGTGTTTATGCAGAATCTTTTCTTGAAATATAAAAATTATTGGCAGGACTCTGTGATTTCTTTTTCTGTTACTTGACCAGCAAATATGCAACAAGTGAAACACGAAGGTGAGTCAGAGAGTGCAAGGTATCTCCACTGTGCAGAATGGATAAGGTAGCAAATAGGTCCCATATGGATAATGGCTTTGATTACACATGTGCTCATCTTACAATATATTCTGTAGTCCTTTAACATTATGACATTAGGAAAAAAGATTCTCGTTCAAAGGATTTACAAAATGATTCCGAGTTTGACCTTTCAAGGTTCGTCAAGGTCAGATATAATTCTCAGTTGAAAGTCCATATTTGGTTTCTTATTAGTGTTTCATAGTATCAACATGTATATCAGCATTCCTTTCGAAGTTATGAGCGCTCAGTCTCCAAAATACTTTGTGACCTTTCTTTGACCTTTGACCTTAACATTCCAAAATCAAATCATCACCTTGTCTCAGGTAGGGTAGTGTCCCCACCAAGATTGGCTATAGGTGTTGTCACAATTTAGCTCACAAACAAATATGCCTCCACAAAAACTCTGTTTTGGGCAAAAGTTAATAACACACGGTGTCATTTACTGTCTGTTCACAAAGTACAAAAAAGGACTAGCTAACTGTATTTAAAATATGTTTTAAAGATATCAGTTGTGTCATAACTCTGAAGGATTTATCTTAATTGATAAAAATGTCTCAAAAAAATTCTCAAAACCAGTGCAACTTGTAAATCTTTTAAACAGATTGTTGACAAAAAGACAGCACCCACGAAACAGGTGGAAACGATGTGCTCTGCAGGGCTTCCTAGAGAGAGACAGAAGGTGTTCACATCAGGTTGTTTCGTCAGTCTTGTGGTGGATATGATCAGTAATATTAATCTATTCTCCTGCTGTAGAGTCTGACTTGGCCGTGTGTGTGTGTGTGTGTGTGTGTGCATGTGTTGTTGGTCTTGGTGATAGACTGAGAAACTTGCACTTACTTCGCATGGTGGCATTAATCTTTACTTTTGTTTCATGGATTCATAACCCACTCTACACTGCTTCTGAACTGTAGGCGACATTGTCAGTCTCACTGACAGCTCTCTCTCTCTCTCTCTCTCTCTCTCTCTCTCT
>JBCNYG010000012.1:27834021-27844390 GCA_039654305.1 Porochilus rendahli | reverse complement strand
GGGATAGAAGCTCAAATGAGTTGTCAAAAATACAACGTGCGTGAGAAGGGTGCACGCAGTGCGCACACACACACACACACACACACACACACACACACACACACACACACACACGCGCGCACATGTATTACTGTCTACATGAATTATTCATTATTAACTTGTATATAACTACAACTAACTGCTGCTGCACATGCACATAACCCCAATAACCATGAAGGAATTGCTTGCATTTTATATATATAACACACACACACACACACACACACACATATACATATATATGTACATACACATACCCTGTATGCCCTATATGCACGCACATACAAACACTGGCATAGATACATTTATATCCATGTGCTTTTTCGGACTCTGTGACTGTATATGAGTGTTAGACTGTGAATGTAATAACTTGTCAGTTTGGATTCAGTCACATTCTGCAAATTACTGTGTCATTGGAAAGGATGAAGAAAAGTCCCAGTGCTGAGAGTGGCTGATAATACACTTTCTTCTGCACTCTTTTCCACTCAAAACAGCCTTGCCCCAGGCTCACTGCACCTAGCATGCTCTTTCATCCTGAGAAAGAAGGGTGCAATAGTGGCACAAAGATGCACATGCATTAAAAAAGCTTTGAGGACATGATAGAGTAGAAAAAAGTGGGGGCATTGTTCTTTGGAGGACACGCACACACCTTAGTTTCTGAGCTGTTAAACTATCCTACAAATGGATATTTGGCAGTGGCAGTGGTGGCTTAGTGGTTAAGGTGATGGGTTACTGATCCAAATGTGAAAGGTTCAATACCCACTATCCCCACTGTTGGGCCCTTGAGCAAGGCCCTTAACCCTCAATTGCTCAGTTGAATAAAAAAATTATAATTAAGTTGCTCTGGGTAAGAGTCTCTGCCAAATGCTGTAAACGTAAAATATTTCTGTTCTGTCTGAATCCGTCTCAGCTGTAAGTAGACTAAACCCAGGAGCGGGTCAAAAGTTGCAATGTTGTTCTTGGATCTGGATTTCAGGCTCTGTCTTGGCAAAAGTAACTGATTTATCTGTCTTATTGGAGCTCAGTTTTTCTGACAGCATTTAAGCTTTATATTTTTTGGCAATGACTAACATGTTAAAATGTTTGGTCTTATCATATCAGCTTCTTATATAATTTGGCAAACATACACAGGCAGTGTGTCATGAGATCAAAGCTGCAGAGATGTGCGCCAGTCAGTAAGACCGGCGTTTGGCTTGAGGCTAGGCGTAAATCTGTTGTGAACCTTCTCATTGCCTTTTGCTTCTCTGGTTATTTATTCAGCAGCTACAACAGTAGCGTGAATAAAACGATCAGTTTATGAATGAGTTTATTGTTTTCCTTCAGCTTTAGAGCATATATGGTTATTGTTTATATTTGAGCTGAGTGTCTTTAAAATAGACATACTTGTTACCATATTGGTGCTAATATGAGGATGACATTAGCATCACCTCTTTTTTAGAATGAGAATTGTATAACCTTTCAGATTCTCTGCTCAGTAATTGCCTGATCTGTGCGTATGTGTGTTTGTATTATTCCTACAGCACGCTTCACTCCATATAAGCCTGCGGATATCATGCTAAAGCCTCTTCTGTTTGAGGTTCCAAGCATCACAACGGATTCAGTGTTTGTGGGTCGGGATTGGCTGTTTCAGCAGCTAGAGGATGTGTTGATCGGCAGCCAATCAGAAGAGAGTCGCGGCGCCACAGTGGTGGGTAATGTGGGTTTTGGCAAGACCGCAATCATCTCCCGCCTGGTGGCCCTCAGCTGCCACGGAGGCCGTATGAGACAGATTGCCTCCAATAGCCCTCATGCATCTCCAAAAAGTAAGTTGAGCTGTGATGTGCCAGTTTAAGGTGGAAACTGCAGTGCAGTGTATGCTGTAATGGAATGCAATACAAGCTTAATATGACAAAAATGGTTTGACGATTCAGGATGTGTAATATGGCAGTGTAATTTATCAGGTCAGATAAATGTTCCCATACGTTTGGTGGAATTTGAATATAGATTTGTATTGTGTGTACGTGCTGTGTTACAGTGTGCATATGTGTTCATTTGTGATTGATTTACATGTGTAGGTGGGAATCAGAGTTCAGAGTTGCCCCTGAGCCAGCCTCCACAGGTTACTCCTCCCCCCAGCAGCACCAACACCCTGCAGTCCAACAGCTGCCCCAATACACCTGAGTTTCGCCGACACAGAGAGGAGGCTGTGAAGCGGCTGGCTGCCAAGGTAAACCTATTCAGTATGACACTGTACTTCAGTGTACAGTGCACCCCCAACACTAACACCAACGTCCTTTCCATGTCTGTGTGGACTTCCTCTAGGATTGCCAGTTTACTTATGAAAACACGCTAATGGGTGAATTGTTACTTTTAATTGCCCGAGGTCTGAGTGATAGTGTGAATAATGCCTTGTCAGACAGCCAGAGTTCCCTGGATAACATCCAGATCCATGTTAACCCTGATTAGGACCGAAGATAAATAAATTATAACTGTTGTTTGTGCACTGGGTATTAGGAGAGTGATACTCTTTTATACACCTTTGTACTGCAGTTATGGGGAGCACAGTCAAGACATTATAGGGTTTGCAAGATAAAGCACACAAATGCAGCAGAATGGATGTGGTCACATTTTATACATGCAAGTCCCAAAGCTGGTGTGGATTAAAATGTTTTAAAAAGAAGGTGAAACTGTTCTATGAAAGACCCAAGACCAGAAATGCTTTAGAAATGCTCTTGACCTTAAGATAGTTTATCCTATCATACAGTACAGTGAAGGAATGAGTAGCGGCTCATCCAAGCTGACCTGCACTCAACGATGCTATACTGAAGCACTGAATGATGTCTTAATATGTGTGGTCTTAAATGTAAGCATGAGATGTAAGTCTGATATAAGCAAACAAAAGTTAGTTTCTTAATGGCATGCAGTCATTTTTTGTGGATTGTATATAAACTTTCTTTTTAATTTGTTAAAGTACTGATGGTGCTATTATCTGATTATTACACATCACTTTGTTACTTTTGTTTGAAATGAAATTGTACAGTGTAGCAAAAATCAGAAAAATATGAGACTGCAGTTATTATGAGTGTCAGACACTCGAGTGGGAAGTAAATGATTTGTCAGTCACATAAAATGAGATGGCATCTGTCACCTTGTCTTGGTTCTGCTTATTGCTGTCACCTGAATTTCAATTCCATATTGCAAACTTGTATAGGAATTGAAAGGTTACCTGTAACATGCTGGAGTGGTTGCAGGGGAAGGAAGGATATGATTTTGACTGTAGGACTGCAATGTAATAAAGTTTTCCACCTCGTTTCTGTATAAAATAATAGCCAGGTGAACAGCCCCTCAACCTGCTTAGTGTGATGCTTTGTCTGCCTTTTATTCTGAGATCCAGATTTAAAACAGTGGAGCAGCATTCTTTGTAAGCTTTGAAAGGGTTAGAATGAGATTGAACAGTCGGGGCTTTGCTGTACTCTTGCACTTTCCTAAACAGTTCAAACTGAAACCAATTAAAACCTGAATAGATGCTCTGCTGCCCTGTAGTTTTCACTTTTATGAAGTGCATTTATGCATGTTTTTACATTTGCATGTATGTTTGCACGTCGATAAGAGAATCACATGTGCTTTTATGACAATGATCTCAGAAGAATGACAAATGAGAGAAATTTTCAGAAGAATGGCAAGTATATTTTCAAATATATAGACTGTTTTACCATTTTGTCATATGTGTTTCCAGCTGTTGGAAAACTGCTTTTAAATTATTAGATTGAGTTGACAGCTGTCATTCACTAGCAAGATGTACAGGATATATAATCTGTGTCTTCAAGTAGGGACCTACAGTGCAGTCACTTATGTGTTGCCATGGTAATTGGTTGGCAAAGTGGTAATTTGGTCTGAAGTACATAATTGTGCTCACAGGAGCAATGAAGAAGCAGACCACCCCGAGAACAGAGAGGGTGCTGCCTCCAAATTGCAAATAAGTCACTGAATATTTACTGACCAAATGAAATTGAAATATTTTCTCTCATTAACATCTAGAACAGTCAGCACAATGAATGCACCGGTCTCTGTAAATCAGAACTAAATGAACAGGCAATTTTTCTTTTCCAATTCACGCCTGTGATGTAAAGCACTACTTTCCCCCCATTTCCCCCCCAAAGCAGCACTACGAGAAAGAAACTTTGAGAGCAGTCAAGTGCAAAATGGACAAGCCATCTTCATTTGGGTGATACAGAATTAAAATATAAAGTAGGAAATGTGGTGTAGCAGGAAATTCACTATAATGTTGACATGATGTCTAGTGTGTATTTTCTTCTTTTTTCTTTTCTTTTTTAAACAGGTGTAATAGTAATTGTAATTCCCTAATCCTTTTTTCGCTAAAGCATTTATATCGGCATCACTCCTAATGTAAAGCAGTGTAAATGCATCATTCGAGGATCAAACTTTGACATTGCTCGGGAGCCAAAAAGCACTTCAACTCTACATAATTTTCAGTCCAGTGCTTCTACAGCTCATGTATCACCCCCTGACAGTTTCATTTCACTTATTCTCGGTAGTGTCCTGAAGCTGATCTCACCTGTGCTACAGAAAAGTTATATGATTCAGGGCAAGTCAGGACAGGAAATGTTTTGATTTGATCCCTGACAGAGTCTCCGTGATTGATAAAAGTTGCACCTTAAAGTATTACGTCATCAAAGTCATGGCCTGTAAACACACATCATCACTAGGCTATATTTACTTCAGGATTACAGCCATGTTGTTTCAGGAGGTCTTTTGTTTGACCCCAGCTGGAGTTCTGCAACTTCCACTCAACTGTATACAACTACTTAAAACTGCTCTAGTTCGGGTGAGATTTTTTGAGTCTGGCAGTGGAGACCCAAGGCTTATTGAGCCACCTGCTCTACCAGTTCAGATTCAAAACTTTCTCTCCTTTTTCAGTAATTTAAAAAACCTCACACTCCGTGAACACATACAGCCAGATAGTGCTCACATACATACACACTCCACCTAATTACTAGTTGTCATGAATAATAATGGTGTTGCATCGCATTATCTTTCCCACAAAACCATTTTAAAGATGTTTTATGATAAGCTGACAGTTGACGGGAGTAATACTGACACTAGTTTGAAGAGGGGATTTGTGAAAGCCAGTGCAGATTGCAAAGTACAGTTGTGTGTTCAGAGCTGAATGAGACGGGCTGCTGAGAATGACCTCGGGATCTACAGTTAATCCCAGTGAATAGGGAATTGCAGCTGCAAAGATGGTTGGGAGAGACGTGCAGCATATTAAGTCTAGCTGTATTTTAGAAGGTAAAGGTGACATCTACCTGTCTACATAAAATCTAATCTTTCTATTTGACACAAGATAAATGTCGGTGTTGTTATTTATTCTCCTTTCTTCTTACCTCTTGCCTCATTTCTAATTCATGCCATGCAGTAGACATATGCTTCCGGATCTTCTGTCTGTCTCAGGGTATATAAGCCACGCTGTTCTGGTTATTGCCAAGCGCTGATGGTAGCAAAGGGCGTTTGTTGGTTTACGGGCAATTTTTGATCAAAACATGAATATGCATTACTATGCTAGAGGATTATATCTATCTTATTATATGATTATATTTATCCTTGATAGAGTGTTCGGTAGGCAGAATTAGCAGTAACATCTGTGAAGATTTGATAACATAAGGACAAATAAATGGTAGGTGCTGCATTAGAGTGTATCATCAACAAAAAGTTACTCAATAGTATTTATTTTCAATCGTTGAGCAGGTTCTTCTGCGGCTGTCTTAGAAAACAGACAATTTGTGTAATTTAACTAATCAGTTAACAATTGAAACAAAAACAGTCCTTTCTCTCTTTATTGATAATGCAGAAGGAAAGGGAACTTACAATGCATGGTCTCGATCTGCCCATACATAATGAGGTGACAGGCTGAAAAGGTTTTCTCTCGAGGTGGAAATTGTTATTAGGCTTGTCCAAATGGAAAATACAACCATCTGTCAAACATGGAGTTGACTAATAAATCTGAAAAATTGTGAAGAATCTATAAAAGGTGCCTTGGAGGGACCCAGTGGCTTGCATTTTTTCCTGGACATTTTTCAGATAGGTTTTTGTGATGAACTCTGTTCGAAATCTCTTTGCTTCATGAAAGAATCTCTTCTAATTAGACTGTTCATTTATAAGATTAAAAATCTAATGGTAACGAGAATGTCATTTAATCTTCTGAAGCTTGCTCTATTAAAAAGGATTCTGTGGGATACTCCCAAGCATTAAGTAAAGTATCGGTTGCTGTTATTTGAATTTGATACATGACAAGTGTTGTGAGACCATGGAATTATACATGATGCAGTGACCTTCATGTACCTCATAATTACCATGTGTACCAGTATGGGCAGATATTACACACAAATGATGATTGGAGTCATCTACAATTTCAAAACCTCTGTCTCTCTCTGTCTGTCTCTGTCTCTCTCTCTCTAGGTTGTGGCATATCATTATTGCCAGGCTGATAACACCTATACCTGTCTTTCTCTCTTTCCACTGTGTCTCTCTCTCTCTGTCTCTCTCTCAACCTGTGCTGCAGCTTTGTATGGTAAATTAAATGTTATCATCATTTTGATTGGTTGGTTTACGCACTCCCACATTAGGTGAAAAGGATGTTTTTCTCTACACCGCTGTGAATAAGACCGATAATGAGGGCGACGGACGTCCAAACGGACACTCGGATGGGATTTAATCACCGGAGTTAAATGGTCCCGAGGAGGGCTGCTGTGATGCACGGCTTTACGTCTGAAGGTGAAGACCTGAAGCAGATTCGCAGCACGTGGATGTTTGTCCTGTTCGTGAATCGTGTTCTCGTGTTCTCGGGGTGACTCGGGAGCCGGTAATCCGTCACAGGTGGTCGGTTCTTGCGTCTGCAGCTCCACTGAATGTGCAAATAAACTTTAGATATGTTAGGCCTCTTGGGTTAAACATTTGCCCTTTCGGAGAGCGTTGGGTGTAAAAGTGAATAAATCATCTCAGGTTCCAGATGTGCGAGTGCGTTTAGGACTGAACAGAAGTTTCATTAAACGGCGGTGGAGAGTTTTGCACGAATGCTAAACACCTTTAAATACAAAAATATGCTGTATTTATGTTTTTATGATTAATCAGATTCTGGTGATCCAGTTTTCTTTGAGAGTAAATGGTTTCACAGCTGTTTTCGTGAAATCCAGCTGTCGGTTTATATTCGGGTCATCAGTGAAAACGCCTCTGAGGGAACCAGATTTGAGATGAAACCCGTTCTCTTCATGATGATTACTTTCTGCTATTAAAGTTCAAGACCGATCAACATAATTGCACTTTTTATGGGCAATGCATAAAGTTTTCATTAAGAATGAGAGATTTAATCCGTCCATTGTTTGTTAAAAATGGACCGTAAAGGCCGACACTGAGCATCCCAGTGTTAAGTGTTTTCTGTCCTGTTTAATGTTCACCTCCGGCTTAACAAAGCCAGAAACTCTGGAATGATAAAACCGGGCTGAAGTGGCACCAACCCAAGTGATGTTACAACATGTAACCTGAATGCGTGTGTATTTGTTTTATATACTTTTAATATAAAAGTCTTCCAAGCGGATGACAGGAAGGACAAGGAGAGCTGCAGCGGTGTTGGGTGTGGTCTCTGATCTGTCCTTTTGCTTCTCAGGCCTTATCGGTGAAGGTGACCCCCGGAAAGGCAACTCTGGACAACCGGCAGAGACTGGAGCAAGAAGAGAAGGCTGAGGAGAAGAGGCTTGCCATCATGATGATGAAAAAGAAGGACAAATACCTTTATGATAAGATCATGTTCGGGAAGAAGAGGAAGGTTCGAGAGGTGAGATCCGTGGTCAGGCCCTGTGTGTGTATCTGCTCTGTATGTTTGAGCTCAAACTATCCAGCAGGTCGAGTCGTACGTATTCTGAGCTTGAGGTGACCGAAGTGTCTTTATTTCATCTGGAGAATTCGAGCATGTTGGATGTTTTGTAGCTGGCTGATGGATGTGTCCTGATTCCTTAACCTGATTCTCACTTCTCTGCTTCAGGCTAATAAAATGGCAGCAAAGAGAAAAGCACTGGACGAGGCCAGCAAATCGGACAAAAAGAAGAAATCCAAGAAACAATAGAGAGCAACTGTGCGAGGACGTTTTGTTTATTAAAATTAATTATTGGAAGCTGTTTCATGGCCTTTTGTATGCAAAAAAAAATAAAAAGGTCTTTTCACACTTCTCTGTGGTTTTTGATGGCGGTACCCGCTGTAATAAATGTATACGTTTTAATTATGTTCTGAATTCTTTATTCATCCCATTGTATTAAAAGGAGTGATTTCAGTCAGCAGTGTAGGAGGATTTATTTTCTCATGTTGATGCTACACTCCCCGACCCGTAAAGACCTCCCACACTCTACTCGGTTGGGTTGCTTTTAGCCGTGATTACTCCGCAACGTCCCCATGCCACGGTTTCAACAAGTCTGAGCAACATGACATTAGTTTCCATCCAGAGTCGGTTCATTCCTCCCCGACGTCCCACCCCTGAAGTCCTCTCCAGCACATCCCGAAAACTTCCAATGGGGTTACGGTCAGGACTCTGCTGCGCCAATACCTACACCACAAAGTATTCGCTCCTCTCCCTTCACACGCACGTCAACTCGAGCGACATCCCATTCATAATCCATATTTGTTGTCTTCTGGACAAGCTTTCCACAAGGTTTAGGGGCGTGTTTACGGGAATGTTTAACGTTCTTCCAGACACTGGTGTTTGATAAAAAGGCCTGGCTCACCGTCTCCGCTCCAATTCATCCCAAAGGTGTTCTATTGGGATGAGATCAGGACTCATCCATGTGTTTATAGACCTTGCTTTGTGCACTGGTGTCAACACTGTGGCGATATAGTGTACGTGAAAATGATTTTATATTCGTATCATTGATGTGATAATCTGCTCATTCACTACATTCAGCTCATCAGCCGACTTCATTTTATTGCCGCATTAATGTTGCTGAGCCTCGACCGGACCAACTGGAGCAACACTACCGTGGATTACATGCTGTGATCAAAGATGAAGGCAAGGGATGATTTCGGTATAAAAAGTAGACAGGGTGCGTCCCAGAAATGAAATAAAGGAATCATGTTGCCAAGTATTTCAGGGATCCCCTATGATGACACATGAAGGTCTGTTAAGCTCCATGAAGGTCTGGTAAACTCTGTAATGCTCTGTTGTGCTCTTGTATAAGTCCCGTGTTCTATCACGATTGGCAGCAAATCGTAATACCTAATAATTTTAGGAAAAATCTTTGATAGCCATAATTTTTGTCACGATCACAAATCCACCAAGTTCTATAAAGATCATCACCGTTCGCTCCAACGACCACGCACTGATCACAAATCTCCCAAATCTTGGAGATAATGGTGTAAACCCATGATAACAATTAGATGTTCCCCATGAATTCCTAAATGACGCTGCAGCCGTCTGTGGATGGAATCTGGGATCCAAGGAAGCACGTACGTTTTAATCTTTCTGGGTGGGAGGGCTGGCTCGCAAATGCTCTGTCTATCACGGACCGTGAACATTTGTGTGCTCGTACAGGAAATGGGGAATTTCTCTGATCTTGATCTCCTCCAAGTGTGTCCCTGCCGTGTGATGTATCTTGAGCAGCAGTCTGTGGTTGGCTGGCTTAATGTTTTGATTGATGGGTGGGAATTGGTGACCAAACTGGGGGGAATACTGGGCCAAAGAATATGGAATAGAACAAAAATCAGGCCTTGGCTCACTTGTTTATGACCTCGTTGTAAAATCATTCATTCTTATGGATGCTGTTGTCAATGCTTTCCCAGAATCCTGTCTTTAAAGACACGTCAGTCTGACTGCGTTTACGTTTACAGCATCTGGCAGACACTCTTCTCCAGGGCATCTTACACTTTTACTTGTTTATACGACTGAGTAACTGAGGGTTAAACACCTTGCTCAAGAACCAACAGTGACAGCTTGGTGGTACTGGGGCTTGAACCACCAACCTTCTGATTAGTAGCCCAGCGCCCTAATGACTGAGCTACCTCTGTCCTCACTGCAGTTTTTTTTTAATTCGAAGTCCTTCAGATGAGAATACACTTCATTAAGAAGCAGGTTTTCGACTCTTTAAATTTCACTCTTTATTTGCTGAAGACACTTCGGTCATTCTGCCTCGGGTGCAAGATGGTAACGAAATCCGCCTTGCTTTATTAGTCATGGATACGGAGCTAAAATGAGGCGGTTCAATTAAATTATTAATCTGTAAAACTTCTCAGTGTCTATTTCAGTCCTTAATAAATAAGAAGATTCAGTACCTCATTGCCGCCAGTTTATCTT
>JBCNYG010000012.1:27763643-27792783 GCA_039654305.1 Porochilus rendahli | reverse complement strand
ATCAGTTTAGGAGTTATAATAGTGGTTAGTATGCCTGCCTCACAGCAAAATGGTCCTGGGTTCAAGTCCCAGGCTCAGCGAGAACATTCCTCTGCAGGGTGTTGCATGTTCTCCCTTTGCTTGCATGGGTTTCATCTGGGTGCTCTGTTTTTCTCCCACTGCCCAAAGACAAGGTAATTGGCTATTTCAAATTGCCCCTAGGTTTGAATGGTTGTGTGTGTTGGCTCCGCAATGGACTACCTAGCTGTTCAGGGTGTACACCGACTTTGCCCCAAGTTGGCTGAGATTCCAGCCTCCCTTTCCCACGGATTCAAATAAATAAAAAAATTTAAATTAATAACAGTAATAACAATACTTGAAACTTCCTACACTGTAATTTAATAGGTTGTATATATTTAATTGAAGAAAATTCAGCATTCAAAATTCAAAAATAAAAAATACACTGACCTTTTTAACAACAAATGCAGTCTTCACAGACAAAACCCAGGAACCAAACCAAGAGTAGGAGCAGCCCTGTTCAACGTTTCAATCAATCAATCTAAGGGGCACACGTGGGTAACAAGAGATTCCCATGCTCCAATATTTTTTGATCACTTATCAGATGATCGGTAGGTTCAAATAAAATGAGCTTTGCTATAAGGCATTTAACACATCTAGATGTAAATATCAGGAAGGCAAGACATTTCGATTTATTCTCATCTATTTGAACTGGACGGTTGTCAGTCTACAGTAAACTCAGTTGTGATTTTTAAGTTTATTTTGAGGTATCGCTAAAGTCCCATCCTTCCACAGTGAGAGTTACCAAGACTATAATGAACATGGCAAAACTGGGAAAATTCAGGAGGTTGATGAATGATATGTGCATAGACATCAGACTCGTGGAATCAATCTGATCAATATTTTAAGAACAAGCATAATGCACTTTCCTAATGATTTCCAAAGCTTTTTGTCGTTTGGCCTTTCGCAGCTTGTGCAAGAGCTCTTTTCCATTTGTTTTTTTTGATCAAGTGAAAACCGGAAATTCTGACACAGAGAAAACAGGAAGTGGAAAGTCAATATTGATCTGCTCTTGCATCAAAACATCACATCCATAAGCCTGATAATTGAAAAAATACAAGAAGCTTACTGCTTTTAATAAAAGGGATATCAATGCTAAGACAGTCAATGCTAAGACAGTGTAATGTCTTCTCTGAATCACAAGAAGCCAAACTTCTGGTCATGCAACATTACTGAACAGAAGGCAATATTCTGTGTCCATGAGTTAAAGGATAACCAGACTTTCCACCCAAACAGCAAAAATAATAACACTCAAAACACTCCTGGCCACAGACGACATACTTATTTTAAAAACTGGTTGTTTTGGTTGACACCTGTTAACTGAGGCACTCTGCTGAAGAGTGCCATTGTACATATATACGTTCTAACTCCAGTGTAAAAAACATTATTCCAAGTGGTGTGACGGTAGCTTCATGGTTAGCACTTAGACTTCACAGCAAGGTCTTGGGTTCAAGCCCTCTGCCTGTGTTTCTGTGTGGAGTTCTTTGTTCCCCCAGTGTTTGTGAGGGTTTTCTTTGGGTGGTCCAGTTTACTCCCAGAGTGCGAGCACATGCACAATAGGCTAACTGGATATTTTGTATTGCCCCTTGGTGTAAATAAAAAAAGGCTTAAAATGAAAACAGTACACGATAAAATAAAAAAATTACTATTTCCAAAAGTAAAACTGCTAATAAGTGTAATTTTTTTTCTTTTTTTCCTTCCCTAATTTAGTCAAATCCTGTGTGAATTCCTACCACAGACCCAGAAATACAGGAAAAGTTATTGGACATTTTGCTTTGTGGTAAACTTGATGTCTGCGCTGTTGCACCAGCTCTTTCATGTAATCATCAGACTTGTTGATTGCGGCTTGGCAGAGGTCTCAGCAAGTCCTAGGATTTGAGGTTGTTTTACAGTGTTATGGAGTAACCTTTTTTCATACTGGTATCCCTAGGCCTACTGGAGTCCTTCCCTGGACAGTGACAACACTAGAGCAATCAAAGTCTGATGCTGTAAATCTTTGTTGTTGTATTTTGATACCCACGCAGTTCCAGCTCTTGAATATCTGCTGCAGTGTAGTCGCCTGAATTCTTTTCTGACAAAGTTTCAAAAACTGCTGCCATGAGCTGTATTATGTTCTTATCAAGAGCCTTATTAACAAAATCACCCTGATATTTGTACTTTTTGCATATTCTCTTCTCAAATAATCAAAATCCTACTATCCAGGCAGGGCTGTCCAGAAGAGGATATTTTTTAACTCAAGGTCCCGAATTTATTCCCCATCCTACTGTCCCACTATCTAATACTTAAGAGCTGCCAGATACCTGGATTTCCGTAAGGCTGTTCTGTTGTTACAGTGTCTATTATTAAGTGCTACATCTTGTGTCAACATTATGCAACAACTTGAAATTAACTAAAACTGACTGCTGCACTTCAACTCTCATGTCATGATATGCAGTAATGCTACACTCTCACTCTATGCACCGTGTCTAAATGTCAACTATTCTTTACAACCTCACAGTACAACACTAAAAGCTGAACTCTATACACAATGCATATTGTTTCAACTCCTTCGAAAACATTTTCATGTGAGCATATTTTGGCATTTCGATTTAGCCCCAGTATGATCTCCTTCTTTCTTATTATCTTGATTAACTTAACACTTTAAATTTAAACTACTAAAAGATGACAAAAAACATGTTTGCAAAAGTACATACATACATAATGTTAGACATGAAGTCACTATACTCACACACACACACACACACACACACACACACGTCTCTGTTCTTGAATGGTCAAAACATTTTTTTTTTTTTTGCTAATTCAGGTTTACAGCAATACTGTGATGTGTTTCCTGGCACCATTAAAGCACCGAACAGTGTAAACATTTTTAAATATATGTATATATTTCAGTAAAAATGCTTTAATGCATTTTTAAATAGTTCTTTCTTTTCATAGAAAAAGAATACCAAATTAATTATAAATAAAAAAAAAATAAATAGAATACATTCACTATAATAGTAAAGTTTATATAAAAAAAAGAGAGACATCAAGTATATTTTTATGGAAAGGAAAGCTCTCGTTAGTCCCAGCTGCAACATTCTGTAAAGAAAATGAATTTGTATTGCACGAGAAATGTTCTATAATATACCAAATGCTCAGAATTAATAGTCTCATATGATGCAGTATCAACATGAGGGCTCGCTAAATTGCTCAAATTAGGCTGATGATAAACCCCAGTGAAGTGAGTGGGTAAAGGATATGTCTGAAGATGAGTGCTTGCTTGTTCACAGATTGAAAGCAGCAGTAGTCAATCCTATTACTCTGAGGATTTTCAGCCAGTTTTAGTTTACTTGTTTCAAGAGCTCAGTCCATCTCCGCTGGAAAAATCTCCTCATACTGTGCCCTGCACGTCCAATGTCAGAATCGTCCTCATTGAACTTTTCACAGTTCTCAAACACCAAGTTAACATCAATGATAAAGGTCTCCAGATTCAGGTATCTGAAAATGAAAACACATACCCAATTAAAACAGATCACTTTTAGAACGTCAGTGAACAGGCCCTGTGTACAGTATCAGCTTTCCTACCAAGTCTTATGATTAGTTCTATAGTATGTGAATTTAAACAAATTACCAACAAATTTGGAGTTTTACCTTCAAGGTCACTCAAGGTTAGAGGTCATTCTCATTTGAAAAAGGATTCCATTTCATGTTCCATAGTAACCACTACCGCTGTCTATCAGCAGTTAATTCAAAATTTCAAACCTTCATGACCTTGCTCTGACCTTCACCTATGACCATGCCATCCTAATATCAAATCTCTGGGACTTAGGCATTCCCACCAAATTTTGTGAAAATCCTTGCATGGCTATGGTCGGGACTTTGTTCAAAAATTTTGTAATCAACAAACAGCAGTGATTATAATACGAGTTGTGGTCTAAGAAACCAACTGGATGTTGAGATCCTCAAAACTCGGTTAGGTATCCAAAAAAGGCAAAAAAAAAAAAAATTTGAACAGGACCATTCTCCGAAACTGGGTCAAATTTAAGGATTCACACTTTGGATCTAATATTTTGCAAAAACTATAAAGAAGTAAAGGAGCAAACCCTGGCTAAAACATACTACATGGACACACACAATGTTATGGCAGACAAAATAATTTGGATACATCCAGCAAAGAAAAGAAAGGTTCTGCAAAATTGGTTGCAATGTATGGATGAACTTCCTCCTGAAGTGTATTTACTTCACTCGTATTCAAGCTGTAATTCATGTTTTCACCAAAACCAAATGGTATGAATTTCATGTCCATACGTCAATGAATCTGAATATGAATTTTGTGTAGCATACACACTTGTATCTGTTTGTTACTAATAAAAGTGCAGTTCTGAAGCAGTTCTCGCACTTTCTTTGTAATAACGGTTCATGAATTTACAATTAATACAGAGAGAAATAAGACGGACTACACTGAAATTTGGATATTGTGAATTTCACACTTTATGGTACCAGTATTAGAGAATGACCCAACTACATTTCAGCAGTCAATAAACCACATACGTGCTTTAAAGATCACGTAAAAGCTCTTGCCCATCGTCAAACACACACAAGCCTAAACAATTCTGACAAAAACTATATACAGATAAATATTCTCTTTATTTCATAGTCTCTATCATTGAATGCATTCTGAAAATGGTTCCATAGGACACAGGCTAAGTATACCATCAGTCAGTTCTCTGCTGGCAGGATTTTATTTATTTTTAATAAGGATAAATACTGACAGTTAATAATGCTGTTTGTGCAGGGATACATACTGACTGCTGGAAAGTTTCTCCTGAATGGTGGAGAAGTCCATGGGTTTCTTGATGACTTTGCGGTATCCAGGGACTGATTTGGGATTTACAGGTGTCATAAATGGCCAGGCGTCCTGATGAGCTTGTAGCTCTGCCAAAAGCAATCTGTACAGTAATAATACACACAGATGTATTTTTAGACAAAAAAAAAAAATACAAAATCCAACCTCGATATCTATGCAAACATGTTAATTATACATGTAAACCCTGGGTTTACACCAGGGCATGATGTTCGCAATCTCCACGATTTGAGAGAATCATAATGAGTGTGTGTGTTTGGGGGGGTCATGTGATCAAATCGTGATAATCTTGAGGGAACTTGGTGGAATAGTGATGATTGTGCTGATCATGGCAAAAGTTTCACATGTCATTATAATGTACAGTTATATTACAATTATTACACTGTATTATGATTTTCCACCAACCGTGATAGAATGTGGGAATCATAGTAGAGCGCGGTAGAGCTTAACGGACCGTAACAAAGTGCAACAGACCTGGATGCGCAATTGTAGGGCATCTTGATGAACTTGGCAACATGATTCCTTCAATTTTCATCTCTTGGATGCACCCTGCCTCCTTTTTATACCCCAATCGTGCTCCAAGCATGCTCATAATTTGTGGAGCTCAACGCTTTTTTTGACTGCGGACATCGTGCCCCAGTGCAAACGCAGGGTACGCAAATATGGTAAATTTGGGCTTTACAGCACAGAAAAACATGTCTTTACCTATCATACATATTACTCGTGTGTGTTCACTTTGAGTGAAATGTCTGATACCTGCAGAGATTCAGGTCTTTACTGTTGTCTCGGGTTGTCTGAGAATTTTTAATAGCCTGTGTTGCACTCTCCTGCTTAGTAGTGCTGCTACAAAAGCTGTCCTCCATTTTTCTCTTCTTTATTTCCTTTCCTCCTTTCTTGGGTGTGCTGGTGGTACTGGTGCTGGCTGTGTCATTCTCCGAACCTTCTACTTTTTTACTGCGTTTGGCTCCCCCTCCACTGTTCCGACTGGCCTGCTTCTTACTCTTCTGAGGCGAGTCACTTGTCTGCAAAAAAAAAAAAAAATGATGAGTGGGGAGGATAGACAATTATATCCAAAAGAAAAAACAAGGTGCCCAGGTGTCTTAGGGAAAGAACACATTTCTGAAAACATGACGTTTGTGTTTCAGGTCAGTGATAGTTAACGGTTTGTGTAACTCTGTGTTTAAAGTGAATATCTTGACCTACATCACATGAGAACAAATAAAAAAAAAATTCTGTATATCCATTTTTTTCTTTTTTTCCTTCATATTTTAACTCCCTAACTTTTCCCTAACTCTGGCTATGCAGGCAGAGCAGAACTAATCTCCCGTAGGGATAGTAGTGATTTGGGGATTGTGACAGTACGTGTGGCATCCTTTATCACAACAATCACACAAGAGCAGCAGCTCTTCATTGTCCCCCCTCTGGCATAACTGGCAGTACTGAGAGGAACACAACACAGCACCGACAATTTTCAAGGGACTTCTCCTGACTTTTATAAATCCTCATTATGATGCGTAAGCACCCTGTATACATAGCAAGAATTACCAAGTGTTAAAAATACATATATATATTACCAAGCAACCACATATTATACACACACATATACATTATTTTTTATTCATAACTACTCTGGACTGTTCCAGTGTGTATGCATCATCCTCACCACCTTCACGATGGATCTCTCCCATGCAATCGAACGCTGTAACTGTTGCAGACAGAGTGAAAGCTGGGCACCACTACGCACTCCGTGTAATGCTTTCCTCCACAGCTTCATCCCTGGGGCCACATCTTCTCCACCTCTGCAAAGGACAAACAAAGAGTTTACGGCTTACTAGGCAGAGGACATCCGCACCCACAGCCATACTCAAAAATCCCAAAAGTGAAAAGTATGTGCATCTACTTAAGCAAAACTTTATTTCTGGGTACCTTTGGTCAATTAAGGCCAAAATAGACAAAAATGCTGACAATGAAGAACACCACCCCAAATCACATAATGTTCTAAAACAAAGGCTACAGTGAGTATTACCCTACTCTGAATGCCTTGCTCAATGTTGTAGCTAAAATATTCAAAAATGTTGTTTGCCTGTTAAAAAAAAGTGGTGCACGAAGCACAGAGTGCTAGTGAGTGTGTATATGGCAAGCTGTTGATTGATTTGACCAGCCATGTTTATCCTACACCAATGTGATGCAACCACATATTATACACAAGTCACCCACTGTGTAACTGCAAGCCATATATGCAGACTTGTGAGAGGAGAGAAGCTGACAAGTGACAGGTGGAAGAAGTAAGACCAGCCAGGATGAGTGACAGCGTCTTAAGAGAAAGAGGAGTGTGGTGGAAGGGTAGAATGATAGAGGCAACACAGATGATGGATGACCTACCTATCACACTCAGCATTAGTTGTTGTTGCAGGAGCTGGTATGCTAACCATACCCCGGTTATCCAGGGGGATTTGGATGGTGGTGCCTAAAGGACTCTTCAGGTACCGTCTCTCGATGTTCCGCTCCAGTTCGAACAGGTGTGCCACTGCAATGTCCAGTGGATTATTGGCGTGCCGCACAATGTCTGTGCCATTATTCATGCCCAGAGTCTTGTGCTCATAATAAAGCAGATCTTCCCTCTCCGACTGTGGCTCTGAAGGCATCCAGCCCTGATTAACAGTAAAGACAGGAAATTGTACCTATGCACCAGAGTGTTCATTTGAGAAACTGGCAGTAGCAGGACTTACTTTTACATGCAGGCTGGAGGAGACAACCCTGCGCTCCAATTCTTCCACCTGTTGCAGCACAGCAATGTCCATATCCATGGCATGCTCCTCAGCACACCATCTCTGCACCGTCTCCTCACATACCTGGTTATGCTCCAACTCACATGCATCAATCACTGCAGCTACACACCGAGATCAAACACAAGAGTTAGTCTAAAACTGCTTAAAAATGGATATGTTTCGTGTAGAAAGAAGATAAAATATTGCAGCTGTTAAGCTGCTGTTCACAAAAAGAGGCTAATTTGAATTTCTGAACTTAAAAAACAAACAAACAGAACAATGAAATGTGCCAGATCCACTAGCATGGCAACGCTGCAAATAAGAGTTGCTTCAAAAATTATGAAACTATTACTTTAACAGGTCTATAAACTCTTTTAAACATCACAGTGTGCATCTTTAATTATCATTGAGGTATAAGGTTTACCATCTTTGTTCTTGGCACAGACTTGAGTGAGGTACTCCATGTGTTTCTGGAGTTGTTTCTGTAGGATTCTCTCTCTGATCCCACGAGGGTGACAGGCACTCACAATTTGATTCAACACCTCAGAGCTGGAGACCTTCCACCACCCTGTGAGCATTTCTACAACATGCACACACGGTACGTGTAAGCTAGCATTCAGTGCATAGAAGCAAATTTTTGAGATTTTAAAAAAAAAATCCATATGAATGTAGTAGTCATAGGTGCTCTCCTACCTTGTGGAATTGGCTGTGGGGAGGGGAAATCCTGATTTTTGGCCATTTCTAGAGACGGTGCAGGGGACTCACTCTTACCAGTGGCTGCACTCGGGGACAGGAGGGAGTCCCCTTGTGCAGGTGAAAAGGACATTCCCTTAAAGGTCATGTTTGGGCTGATCTTTTCAGAATGCCAGAGAGGCAACGGCAAACCCATTATGTGCTTTATCTACAATAAAAAAAAAATTAAACCTATCATTCCTTGAGGTTTAGATTAAAAAAATGTATAATAAACACATCCATATAAACACAACTAATTAGCAAAGAATTGAAAAGGCCTCTCAATTCTCATTCAGTCTCCTTGTTTATGTCACTTGCTTGAATGAATGTAGGATGAGCAGCAAACATACCTGAATTCCTTCCATTAAAAAGTTTGCGACTGGTGCAGTAGAAGTGCTGAAGTTCTGGCTTTTGCCAGAGGACAGAGCGGAGGTGGACTGGGTCACACTGTTGCTACAGGCAGGTGATGAGGCTTCGGCACTGCAGGATGATGGATTTGTAGGACTGGTTGTTAAAGAAAGCTCATCACATGGTGAACGTGGCAGCACACTAAACCAATGAGCCTGTTTCTCCGCTATAGTCCTATAGAGTTGGTCACTATATAGATGTTGCAAATTGCCAATGTAGGCAGGGTTGGATTGAAGAGTGCTGACCTCAGATTTAATTTCCTGGTTTAAGTTAGAAGCGAGGTTGTTGGGTAACGTTGTTGAAGCGTTTGTAGGTAAGTGGGGAACAGTAGAAATGATGCCTTGAGGATCACTGGAGGATTTCTTTGCAACCTCTAGCAGTTTGCTGAGTTTGGAAAAAGAACTAGGCTTCTGCAGGAACAGATTAAAAGAGCCATTCTCTTGCTGTACATCCAGACAGGAATGGTCATGCTTTGGCTGCAGGTTGTCACAAGGTTTCTTAGCTGGTACCTCTGTGGGTTCCTCCTTCACTGAAATCCACTGAGCACTCTGTAACCTCTCAGACTCTTGGACCTCTTGTGGATCTGGAAAAAAAACCAACCAAATACAAATGGAGCCTCAATCACAGTGTCAGTGCTTAGTGCCAATGATATGAAATGACAAAGAAGTTTTCTTCTTACTCTCTCTGCTCATTGTACTCTCAACAAACACCCCTCCGCACTGAGGAAGAGCCCAGTAGCGCCTCTTATAGCGATCCTGCCCTAACATTATCGAATGCAGCGACTGCGAGGACTCGAATAGCTTGCGGCGGATTAGAAGCTGTTGCTACAAAGGACAAGTGTGCCATCAAAAATGATAGTACATCATCACCTCAAATGAATTACTATAATAATGCTATTATCAGTATAAATAGCCAACAATACTTATATTTATTTCCATATATTTACCTTGGTTAATCTCTCTATCTGTTTCTCTAGCTCCTCCACACTGGCTGCATGATCCTCATCCTCCTGAAATAAACAAGCAGATATTCATAAGAGACAGATAGCAGTCTAATGTTTACATTAAGCCCAATTATTACAGTATTTATTAAAAAAAACAAACCTTGCTTAGCTGTAAGACATGTTTTTTTGTCCCCATTTGTTTTCAGAGCCACTTGACTATTATCCTACATACCTCTTCCTCACAAGTCTCAGTTTTCTTGCGTTTCTTCCCTCCATCTTCCTCTTCATCCTCGTCCTCCTCTCCTTGATCATTGCTGTCATCCTCCTCATCGTCTTCTTCCTCGATGCCGCCCACCTTTCTCTTGCGCTTGTGACCAGAGGTGGGCGTTCCCAAAGCCTGGCACTCTTCGCCACCTACACTGCTATCACGCTTCCCAGTTCGCTTTGCATAGATGCTTCTCAGTCTACATGTACAATATTATCACAGTGATCTCCATGTGAGCTGAAACCTATTATACACTGTACTTATATATGGTTATTGAAAATGTTATAATTTGTGTATCACTTACTTGCGAAGGCTACTTTCATTAACACATTTTTCTCTCCGCAGGTTTGTCATATTGTCAATATTTTTGTCAATTTCCCTGCAAACCAAAAGAAAAAAAATTACCATCAGAGTAATTACATTAATATTGTTTTTTCCTCTGGCATAGATGAGGGAGAGATATTAAAGTGCTTACGCAACAACACTTCTGCTGCTGGACAGCTCATTGACCAAGAACGCCATCATGGAGGCTTTCTGTGTGGGGGTGTGGGCCTGAAATCCTTTGGTCTTTAAACTGTCTACCAAAGGTGAGAGCTCCGTATGACTGCAGTGAGCTGCCATGTAGATCCGCAAAACCTCGGACATGTTCTCCCGGTTTATTTCCACAGTGGAAACATGCTCACCAAGAGCTGTTTTAACCTACCATACAACATACAGAAATGAATAAAATGATTCAAGTATAGAAAACAAAAAGTGACAATAGGTGTCATACTTTCTCCGACTGGTTATTAAAGCTTAGAATATTGAGATAGATCCAAAATTGTTCTTGTCCGGGTTCATATTGAAGAAATGTCTTATAAGGCAGAGCTGAAGCATGCAGTAAAACATTGCAGCACAAATAAAGATTTTTGGATTTAATGCACAAAAGCCTTTACTTAGCTTATTACAGCTAATTACAACCCAACAAAGTGTAATCAAGCTTCCTATGACTATTATTTGGCTGATGCCATGGCAGGGTCAATTATGGAACACAATATTTACTCAAATGATGTTCCCAACATTATCTGTCATACTAAATGCTTGCAGTATGATGCTTAAGTCAAGCATGATTCCAAATATTGATGTGGTCATCAGGTAATGTGAAATACACCAGGTGGTTTCTCTGTAAGGTCATAGTTGGTGTACAGTTGATCAAATTTCTAATCACCCAAATAATCATACAAACCATACAAATCCTCATTATGACTGAATTTCATCTGTTGTATTTACATATATAGTCTGTCCAATGCTTAAAGAATTCCAGAGCAGAGCTCTCCATCCACACATGTGGCACTCACATGGAAATGTTCAGTCAGATGCATTATCATATCCTTGAAATATTCTATTTGGTGTAGGTGAGCTGTCAGGCCTGGGTAAAGCATGTAGTAGCAATCGACGGGTCAAGGTAGGTTTGGACGAGTTTACTAGAAAAGTATTGCAGGCAGGGCAGATCAAATTGTTTGTTCAATTACTTTTGAGCCTGGTATGACTACTAGCCCACCTTACACTCTCTCCCTTTCACAGACACAGGACAATGTGTACAATAAGCTTAAGAGTTCAGTGCATGCATGCAGTCTACAGTTCTAACACTGAAAAGTTTCTAACCCAGCAAAGTTCTACCTTTAAGACATACATCTTAAAAAATACACTCAACTTCCAACGTGCAACTTCCACCCTCCAAAAATCGAACAAAAGGGCACATTTTATTAGTTAATCATTAGATTCCATGTTGTGGTACATCTGAATAAGTCTTTATGTTAAACCTGTGTTCGAATGAGTCTTTCCCTGACATCCTCTCGTTCCCTTATAAGGGCGATCCTACCTTTAACCAAGAGAGCAGAAACTGTAAACCACTCTTTTCTGAAAACTTTTTTTCACTTATTAAACAACGATCATGTGGATCACACAAATCAGATTCAGAATACTTTACTGCAATGTTAAATGTACAAAGAGAACAAAATAAAATTAGACACTGAGGTAAAGAGAGAAAGAGAGAGAGAGAGAGAGAGAGAGAGAGCGAGAGAGAGCGAGAAGGGGGGGGTGTCATGACAATTACTACACAGGTGATTGCAGGTCACCTTCATGATCTGATAAATGTCACCTGTGAGTGATTCACACAACACACACTGAACAAGCCCAGAGGAGACATGTGAAACTGAGATATGTGGAAGTGTGTTTCTTTGTAATTGTGTTTACATTAAACAATACAATACAAAACAGTAAATGCCACAATATTGTGGTTATCTTTGAATGAACATTACTGTTTTCTTTAGAGTCCTAACTTTGTAAATAGGGAAGAATTTTGATGTTTTTATCATTTTTAAAAATTGTAATAAATGTCCCCCAGAATGCACCCAAGACCGAATAATGAGCCTACACCAAACACAAGGTTAAGATGAACTTTATAACAATACTTATGACTGAACATATGCTCTTGATGGTGCAACCAGCTGCTGGACTCTTAATGCCCCTGCTGCTTTCTTTCCCCTGACAATGCTCACCAGGTGCAAGTCTTATTGCAGTATGTGCAACAATCTATTATGCCTTTATGCCCTGGCATATTACAAATTACACACTGTACTAAAATGTTTTCAATACTCTCCTTACAAACATTTCCATACTATAATGAAACAGTGTATAATGTGTGTGTTCCTCACCACTGATCCTGGAGGAAAGCCTGGATCACACACTGCAGCTGACAGCAGCCCAACGAGCAGATCCTGCAGGTGAGTGGCACTGGGGCTCAGGTTGAGAAGTCCTGCCTGCAGCATGTGAAGGGTAGGTAGCTTAGTGCTGCGGTCCAAATGCAGCACCTTCCCAAAGCAGCGCAGGAACTGCATCACCATCAGGCAGTCCCCAAAACAGTTATCCGGTAACAAAAGACCTTCTAAACGGGACAGCTCTGGAAAAGCCTACAGGAGACGATGGGATGAAAGGAAGATAAGAACTATTTAAGTGGGAGTACCCAAATGCTCACCCATAATATGTGCAGCTTTTAATACAGAGCTTACTCTGCACACGCATCTTTCCCAACCTTTTAATCCTACTACAAGGGTCAAAGGGAGGCTGGAGCCTGTCTCAGCCAACACTAGGTTAAGGCAGAGGACACCCTGGACAGCTCATCAGACCTTTGCAGGGCCAACACATAACTATTCACTCATACCCATACCTAGACAAACTTTGGAACAGCCAATTAGCTTAATGAGCATGTCTTTGGGCTGTGTGAGTACCCCGAGGAAACCTACACAAGCAAGGGAAGAACATGCAACTCCAAACAGAAATGCCCGAGCCCGGATATCAACCAATATTGCCAGACCTAATAATGTAAAGGTCACCGATTGAGCTGTAATATGTGCTACAGCCACTAGATGGCAATGCACTCATCCAAATCACAGACTCATAGAGATGGTACCAGACTTTGAACAGGTATAAGGATACAAATGGAGAATCAGAGCAGATGGTTGAGTTATGAAACCTCCGCACTTATTATCATTATTTTTTTCTAAATAAATGCAAGATAATTAATTGTACATTTTTGGACAACTGAGGAGTGGTGATTAGTAATATCACAAATACCTTGTGATCAGACAGACACAGGTCTTCATTGGGTTTGTTCAGCTCTTTAACCATCTCTAGCTCCAACCGCCTGAGCTCCAGTTTGCGCTCTTTGTTAAGGCGTTTTTCATCTCTCTTCTCCTGCTTTAGACGCTCTCGCTCCTGTAGCCAGTACACAGAAGAGTGAATTGCATGTAAACAGTGATTAAGATACGAGAGACAGACTGAGGGACAGACAGATATGAGGAAAACAAAAAAGGTTATTCGTATATTATCTTTGCACAAACTTGAACAGAAAGGAAAAGAGCTGCTTCACATTTCTTATGTTGAACAACATGCATGTTATTTCAGGAAGAAAGGCTGTAATCATTGTGCAATGCCTTACACACCTCAGCTCTCTTCCGAGCCTCCATGACTTTTAACAACATCATGTGCTGCTTTCGTCTCTCTCTCTCCTACAACACCACAAACACACACAGTTACCATTTCACGCACGGAAGTTAAGCTGTGTAGAGCATGACCGTAGCAATAAAGTTCAAAAAGATCGATGAAAATGAAAACAAGGCTTTTTGGATTAGCTCAAGCACAGGAAAGCTAAATCAAGTGGAACAAATGAAAACGAACAAGGCAACAGGTAGACAAACAGTGCAGTGCATGGAGGCAGCATTTGCTAAGATCTATAAATAAAGCAAGCCTGAAAAGGCATTACTGATCAGATCTGCCACCAAAATGTAGAAACCATCTTTGGTTTAGAGAAGTGTTATTCATTAAACTGAAGGTTTCTACATGCTGCCCTTTCGAGCAGTCAGCTGAACAAGGGAGGGAGATGTGGGAGAATCCTTCACAATAAGTACTGTGTCCTTCCTCCCAGTTGTTTAACAAAATGAGTTACTCACACAAGTCAGACATTAAACTGAATTGATAGTGAATTTCTTTACACAGATATGTGAAACTTGTCAGTGCCGCATGATTTCATGAGCCCACAGTACAGCTGGTTTAAACTTGTAAGACTTGAAAGAAGATAACAGGGAAAAACAAAACTGCAAGGTTTTTTTTTTAAATACCTAAGACTATAAGCGTTTTGACAAGCAATCACATTACTTTACAAAAGAAAATAAAATTAATGTTTTTAGATTTCATTACTGGACTGATTTTACAGATCAGTGGAAATCACCGTCTTGCTAATGCTACTTGATCACTCAATGAGAGTATACACACTATTTCTCTCTCCCTGGCACAGCCAGAAAATATACAGTATGTAATATAATGAGAGCCATGCAAAGGAAATGTAGGTACGACAACAGCCTGCTTATGCATTACAATGGGCAACCACATCACAAATAAGTCACAACGTAGTGGGAGATGTACAAAAGTAAACATACCCATACCATTTCTAGTCTATGCCTCTCCAACTCCTGCCAGAAAGAGTTGGCAAAGAATTAAGAAAGAGACACAACATGAACCAAAATTTAACCACCTTCATGAGAAGTTCCCAAAGTGGGCAGTATCCCAAATGCCACAAGAACGTTAAAAGAATGAGCATTGAAACATGGGATATATCCAAGGAAGAGCCATAGAACAATGTTTTTGATTAAGTTGCCATTTATAGCAGATGCAAGCTGAAAGACCTGTTACTGCATACCTGCTGTTTCAGAATAAATGCCTGTTGTCTCCGCAGTTCCTTCTCCTGAACAAATACAGCATGCGCACACACATGCACACACGCACACACACACACGCACGCACACACGCACGCACGCACGCACACACACACGCACGCACACACACACACGCACGCACGCACACACGCACGCACGCACACACGCACACACACCAAGAGTTTTTGATAGATTCATTTGGTTTATTTTAAAATCTATATAAACAAGGCTTGAAAATGTATGTTAACTTTGTTAGCTCAGTGTGGCAGTTTCAGATTGTGTGCATGTGTGAGTGTGTCCAAGGGTAGCGAAGTGGAAAGACAGAATTTTCACAACAGGTCTGCTTATCATATCTGAGAAATATATCTAAAGCCACACAAACACACACACACACTATAGTCTCTGTCACCTTTATTCGCTTCTCAGCTTCTAGTGTTTTTGCATTGATGGCCTCCTCCTTCCTTTTCCTTTTTGCCTGAAAAAGAAAACAAGGAGCTTTATCCTTCAAACTAAATAGCTCAAAGTAATTGTACATTCTAAGACTACCGGAGCCTGAAAAACAGCCACAACACACTAGTTTTTTTATTCAATTCTAATCACTGCTGAGCTGAGCCACAACAAAGCCAACACCATGGACTACATCAACAGTGAAAATTAATTAATCCAGATTTTTTTTTCAACAAACAAAGTGCAAAATTAAATATTATGCAAAATAGAGTATTCTACAGTAGCCACAGTGTCTTTTTGTTTTTTTTTCTCTAACAAATATTTAAATAGTATATACTGTATTAAATCTCTAATCAAAGAGAAACACATGAGAAAAAAAAAAACACCTCTAGTTTTGGGTAAAATGCAACACAATACTACTATTTAATGGAAGACTCATATATATGCTACTAACATATAACGATTGAGAAATGCATTTATAGAATTGTACTTGGATTTTCAAAGGAGCAATCAGCAAAAATCTATTTAATAGTTTGCATCAGCCAATTTAAAATGCCTGCTGTTTTATTCTTGTGAGTGTGCAAAATCACAAGAATTGGACATGAATCTGTCAGTTCACATAAGTCAAGATAGTGACAAAAATAACCATATACAGATATAAAACTAACAAGTGAAATAAAAACTAGTGAACGTCTAAATAAAATAAAACTAGGCACAGTTTATATACATGAATGAATGTTATAACCTGCTTTTATTCATATGCAAATTACTCCCATATTTACCGTTGACTACACATGAATCACATGCAACTTTTCACAGTACAATGTCATCTTGTGTACTTGTTTTTTTTTTCCTTCACAATGAAGCTTGTAATAACAATAGGGTGTTTTGATGTGTAAAAACGTATACAATGTATGCAAGCTTTTATTAAGTTTGGGATTAATTTCCCTTTAGGCAAGGTTTCCTTTTCAATGAACACAAGAAAAAGAATATTCATGGCATACATTTAGGTTACTCAGTAGGAAACAGGAGTGTTTAGGTACACAGGAAGAACAATTCCCTAGTGATATAATGACCAGTTGACTTGAATGTAATGATGCAGAAACTTTTAAAATGATAGTGTCTTGTATTTGGCTCTTGCTAGTTGACACCATATTATATAATGTTTGCTGGAAGCTGCTTGATGTCTTTTCCAATGTTACAGCCAAAATAGTGAAATACTTATTATTAGGGGCTATGTCCAGTTTTAAAAAGGCCTGTAAAATTCAGTTTTGTCTACATGTAGTCAATAAGTGCAGTGAGGACAATGAGTATACTTCAGCTGAATCCTAAAAATGTTTACTTTCATGTCATTTTGTTAAATTTATAATTTCTTACATACACGTGTAATTTAAATACATTGAATCAGAAAGATTAAGTCAACAAAGTTAATAAAAACAATAGCTTGCTATACACTAGGCATGGTCAGCTTGTATCATGCCCGAATATGACTGCCTAAAGGAGCCGCGCTACTTACAGCCTCAAAAACCTAGCAAGAGTTATCTGTTTTACGCAGTGCCTAAACCTACATTTTGCTTCTGAGCTGTGTCACCGTTCAGCTTCACTACAGATGTGTATCCTCTTACCTCAAGTATCTGCTGAGCTCGAAGCTCCTTCTCAACACGAATTTGTTCAAGCCTCCTGATCTTCTCCTGTTAGGGAAAGATTGAAGATGAAAAAGAAAAAGGTGATCAAAAAAAAGAACAAGGCCAGGTAGCTGATCTCAACTTTATTTATGCCTTTTATACTACGTTACTCAGTGCAGTCTGGGAAAAAAAAATAATACAACATGAAAAATCCCAGTGCATGTACCCCAAAAAATATTTAGAACAGAAACGAAATACCAATAATATCTGATATTATCAGTCTGTACTTACATTGATGGTACTCGGCAGACAGCCGTAAGAGAGACTTACATTTTTGTCTCACTTATTGTCTCACTTAATTGAACAATTGAGGGTTAAGGTCTTTGCTCAAGGGCCCAATAGTGGCAATTTGGTGGAGGACTTGATCTGCTGACCTTCTGATAACTAACGCACTGCCTTAACCTCTAAACCACCACTGCCACCAGTTCAACATGAATTTTGAACAGAAAGGTCCTAAAGGCTGGCTGTATGTTGCGAGTGCACGAGTAGTGGAAATGTGGAGTTCTGAGAGGATGTGCTGCACAATTTGTCTTCATCAGTGTGAAGTAAAACAACAAGAAAAAAATAAATACAGGAGAGAAGCCTCTACCTGCTGCTTTAGAATCTTCAGCTGTTCTTTTTGCTTGCGCTTCTCCTCTGCTGCCATCAGGGCTGAAATCACACAACACACGTTAGTTCCGGTGCCATAGAAGTTGTGATTGAGCCCGGATTTACAGATTTATTTTGACGGTAAGGTTTTGCTAAATCACACCTCATCATAGTGAAAGACGTCACATTGACTGGAGGTTGGGATTTAAATTTAGAAATGAGTGATGTGTGCAGGGACACCTGGCTCTAACTGATCAGTAAGAATTTAGGCAATCACATATAGGTTTCATAAACAAACTGCATTCTTAGCATATGAAATACATCCAAGCTGTACAATGTATGATGGCTTTACCTTTTTGTCTTTTGGCCTCCTTTGCAGCTTGTGCCAGAGCCCTTTTTTCCAGCTTTCGCATCATTTTTATCTGAGCAGCCTGCCGTGCAATCTCTGACCCACAGAAAAAACAAGAAGTAGAGCATGAATGTCCATTTGCTCTTTGCCCAACATAATGCTCAAAAAGCTAACAAGTAGCCAAAAATACAGGACACATGCTGCTTTTGCCTCATGGGCTTAACAATGACAATACAATAATCTTTTATGAAACATCAATGGCCATGACTTTGGATAATCCACCTTCAGTTTACACATTACATTTCAACAGCTCATATTACTCATTTCAGATCAATATTCTACATTCCAAATATCCTTTATCTTTGCAGTTCTTCTATTGAGCAGAATAATTCAGAATCCTGAGAGCCACAGAACAACTTGAAATCTTACCCTGCGCCTCCAGTTTCCGCTGTAGTTTAATCAATGCTGCATTAGCCACATCAGTCTCACCCACCCCAGGGGGTCTTCTTTTCCTTTGGCTGGAAGGCAAGGAATCATCAGTAGACTGGGGGTCCAGACTCTTAGGACGACCTCGATGTGTCTCCATTGCCAAGATAGAGGGAACAATCTCATCGTCTTTCAGCAAGCACCACTGCAAACCCTGGAAACCAGCAGGGAATAAAACATAAATAACTCATTATTGCTGTAGGAGCAAGACTGTTTTTAGAAAATATGTGTGGGCTCCTGAGTGGCGCATCGACAAGGTGTGTGACTATCAACCCGGAGCTCGCGAGTTCAAATCCAAGCTTATGCCACAGCCGTGACTGGGAGTCCATGGGAGCTAAATGGCCAAACTCTGGGAGGCAGGGATCACTTACAGCAATCACTAGCCAATCATGGGCATCTGTGAGCTCATTGGTACGAGGGGGCGGATAGAGCTTTCCCTCCGAATGTGTTAGGTCGCCTCCAAATACGCATAGGCAGCAGTTCGAAAAGAGGCGGGTAGCAGAACTGCCACCTGTCACAGAGGGGGTATGTGCATGATTACGCCCCTCCTTGGTTGGTGGTGGTCATGTGATAGTGAAGGCAATACTTGATGGGTGGGAATTGGATACGACTAAAATTAGGGGAGAAAATGGGAGGGGAAAGAAAATATGTGTGTCAGACATTCAAAAAGGTGTTTACTTCATCATAGTATCAATTTTAATTTAATATTAAAAAAACATATTTTTCCCCTCCTTCCAGAATTTAGAATTGTACAATAAGTGCTATAATAAACGTGCACAATCCTTTTAATAGCTAATTTTAGTTGTAATTCTTACTCTTTGTAAGAACTACTACATAATGTCCTACCACAAGAGATAACAATATTAGTTACAACAACAATAATAATTTAATACTAATAGTGTTAATAAAGGCTGTAATCTGGAAGGAAAACCTTGACCTTTCATTGGCCTCCTGAGTTCAGTGGCTGTTTCATATTAATACAGAAAGCAGTGCTTCCTGTTCTGTTCTGCTCTTTTGTAAAATGTTGCATAATAATTCACATTTAACTGCCATCGTTGTAAAAGTTTTCACACATGCAAGATTGCAAAATAATGCTTCCCATTAAATCAGGCCAACGAAGATTCCTTATTAACAATTAGGACGGGCAACGAATAAAATAAATGGAAAATCACCTCTGGTCCTTCTCGAGCTTCGTAGAAGTTGCCGACCCTTATTTTAGCACTGAAGCTAAAATGGTCACGCGTGATCTCATTTATTCCATTTCTTGTTAGGTACTAAAATTACACAGGAAAGAGACAGCATAAGGAATAACACATTGAAATTCCTAATTTAGAAACAGTTTGAAAACATATACTATAACATACATAAAGTTTGTCAACACCCCATTATAAAGCTGGACTCAAGCGCATGGGGATATTTTATCACAGTTTTTATGACAGTTCTGTTGAATCACAAATTTGATTGCCCATAAGGTGTTGATTTATTCTCTGTTACATCAGCTCTGACAGCAGTGCCAGCTAAAATTGAAATCATAGGCTTATATATCAGGAACACGTATGGAAGATGCTCTACATCATCTAAGCCTCAAAAATAAAAAAGTGAAATCTTTACAATACGAAGAGTAATCACTGGTATGATGAAACTTTCTTTGGAGTGTTGTTTATTTACCATTTATGGAAGGAGTCCCTGATGTCAGGGCTTTGTAATGGTCAGTATGTGTTCTGCCATGGACGATGTTTCAGGACAGAGGTCTTTATCTTATTAAGGGGAAGTTTTTATCACCCAGTAAAATACGGGGGTGATGTATCACACCCTTAAGATTCCAAGAAAATTTTTGGTGGGGGTAGACATTTTGTAAAAACAGAAATCACATTTATAATCTTTAAAACCACTTGGAAAAAAATTTACACCCCTCTCACGTGTAGGCGTCCGAGGGCCAAAATTCCAAAAACCTAAATAATTGGTTTTTGACTTTGATTATCTCTGTGCATCCTCATTCAGCTTGTGTGATTTCATGGTATACAAATGGGTTCCCTGCTGTTAAGGGAATAGCAGTTTTTAGCTCTGATAACACAAGTGAAAGAAGAGCTAGCTTATCTCCCTGAAATTCCACAAAATTAAGTGTAGATATTAACAAACTGCTGCGGTATAAGATAAGTAAAATGTGTTGATGTGCTGTTATTGCTGTTAATTAAATCAGAACTTAGGAGCTTAGGAAGTGTAAATATAGGGATCCAGAGAAACTATAAACAAATCACTCTCTGGCAGAACTGATTCTTACCTTCATCACGTCTGGGTACTGTTTGAGTTTCTTGCCACAGGGAGCATAGTAGGTCACTTCCCCCTGCACACGCCCACAAATATTCCTGATGCGAGTCTCTCTTTCCCACCTACAAGGTTTTGAATTGGTTCAGAATTGTACCAATGACACTACTCACATATTCATACACACTGACTTAAAAATCACAATAAATGGTTGTGTTCCACCTGCCCAAATTGTCTTAGTGAAGGTGTCTGACTCACTCACTACAAAAGCCTGGTAAAACTCAGACCAGTTATTCAAATGAGGCGCACCAGGCTTGGCCAGCTGTGAGTTACACACCGGAACACACCAGAGACCTGTAGTCACTGTGTCTGAGTGCCAACAGACTCCATCATGGGAGGAAGCATGGATGGAAGGATAGAACACAGAAACAATGGAGCTTTCTTCTTTTCTCCTCTGGACAGGTGCCATAGCTTTAGCCAAGCAAGTCTGAGCCTGACTTAAGTGGAGCATGGGCAGAGACTACAACCCCTGGCAAAAAGTATGGAATCACCACTCTTGGAAGATGTTCATTTAATTGTTTAATTGTGTAGGGAAAAAAATCAATCACAGATATGTTACAAAACAATTTTCATTTAACATTCCATACAGGTGGATCGGATACAGGTGTTTTGGAACTGCAAAGTACCTGGTAAATCCATAATATTTTCCTCAGAATTGAGTGATCACATATTTTTTTCCCTCTGTTTGATCTGTAAAAACGGTTGAAATTGACTACCATCGTCTTTCCTTTTCATTTTTGTAAGTGTTTCATAAAGCCAGAAGGTTGGAATGTTAAATAAAAATAGTCTTGTGGCATGTCTGTGATTGGGTTTTTTTTTCCTACACAATTAAACAATTGAAGAAACATCCTCCAAGAGCGGTGGTTCAATACTTTTTGCCAGGGTTTTCTTTTACCGGTAGCTTTTTTGTTTTCTCTACCAAGCACACACCTTTTTGATCATTTTATTGACTAAGTCTTTTAGGCAAATGCTCATTGATGCCAAGTGTATATTTTGCCTGCATTACAGTTCTTTTACAGTGGCTACATCTCTTACCCGTGTTCAAGAGGTTTACGAAGTGCCTGCTCATCTGTCACTCTTCTTCTTTTTGCTGAAAATGGAAACCAGTGAGTAATGCATGCTTACAAACAAATTATGTCTATATCTAATTTCATACATTTTCATACATTTTCCAGTTTAGGATCTATGAAGTGTGGGTTTTATGGGGACTCTAAAAAACACTATTTCATTACCTGGGGGTGTGGCCACACATGATGAGCTGGGAGCGTTGTGATATGTCAGAGCCCATGATTTGTTCATAGTTTGCAAAATCTTTGCAGGTGTATGGATTTGCAGGTTAAGTGAACTGGAGCTGTTGGTCTTGCCAGAAGGGTCTGCCGAAGAGGTTTCGATTTTAGTGAGTTTAGGTAGTGTACGTTCTGTGTGACCTTCTGTGTTAGTATCAGTTTCTTCATCTTTAATATCCTCATCATCATTATCTGAGTCAGTGTCCAGGTTACTGCCGGAGCCTACAGAGCATGAAAATGTAAAATGGTCGAGAAGATTGGTGATCACATGTGACACATCTAAGCAGTGTTAATAACAGATTACAAACTATATAGACACACACATTCACACTAAAGTAGCACATTTAACTACACTAACCTGATAGACTGTCACTTAAATCCTCCTCATCATCATCATCCTCCTCATATTCCCCTGAATCATCAGAGTCTTTGCTGCTGGGGACGTCAGACTCCATTTCCCTGAACAGTTTTCCCTGAAGCATTGATCCTGCACTTGTCCTGCAGAACTCTCGCTGTGTGGAGGCTCGGTCTGATGCAGGAGGTCCAGAGTAAGACTGTCTGGCTCCAGTACTCAGGTTGATAGGGGCATCAAAGCAGGGACTGCTAGCTTCTGCTAAAGGCTTATCTGGGGTTTTAGAGCTGTCAGAGCGAGGTTTGGTAATAAGTGCCAGGGGAGCATCCTGCATAGTACTCTGAACAACTCCATTCAGGTGGGGAGAGTTCTTCAGCAAGGTGGAGAAAAGGTTGGAGTGGTGCGGAATGGGGGATTTGATCTTTGGACTACTCCGAGGTGATGGTGACGAGGATGTCACACTTTTCTTCAGAAATGCATTGGTTTCTTGGTCTTCCTTTTCCTGTGGAGACACACAATGTACAAAAAAGATTTAATAACAAAACAAGCAGTTGAATTAATTACTTTCATTTGATTTTAATTATGGAAGCAGTGATGCAAAGAACCTGCTGTTACAAAGTTAATCGTATAGCATGACCACAACCTGGATAGAACACCTACTGCCAGTTATAAAAGTTATAAAATCATAATGTTGATTACAGTATGACGCTAAATGCTAAGACGGGTAACTACGCTGCAACCACAATGTATTAATGCCCCACATAACAATTAAGAGATTGGAGGGAAATCAACATCTATTATTTAAGAAATCTATAAATAAAATGTATTTAAACTAATAAAACAGTAATGAGATGGCAGACCTGGATATTAACCAGCAACAGTATTTGTTACTTTTGTAGATAACTGTACCCCTTTTAGCAACTCTCTCATATGAGTAACCCTCTAAAAACCCATGTAGATGCGTATACATGTTCAACATAGATCCATTACACCGCTGAGGTATCAGCACCTGTTTGCATTCACTGCATTCACCACAGGTTGTACAAATACCATCTACATAAAACTTCATATCTAGATCACCTGCAACATGGGAGGCCGAAATGTCTTCTTGTCTGTTTTCCATTGGTGAATTCTTTTCATTATTCCTTAAGTCATACAGTTTGTAATTAGGAAATACCAAGGTTACAAGCATAGCTGACTAGCAATGAGCAAGCAACTCCGCTGGCACAAATAAGCCTACAACCTGCCCGTTAGCAAACCCTAGTATTATGTCCTTTGCTAACCACAGTAGTCTGCTGTGGAGTTACCATGGCTGGAGATCCGCAACCCCTGCATTTCCTAGACCTACTGGGAAATTCTAACTTGGTCACACAGATGCAAGGATTGTGGCTTCAGGCTCCATTGCTTGAGTTCTTCGACGCAGGCTCAGAGGGGTAGAGATTCTTATGGAGTGCAACAGCCTGGCCTAAAGTCCTTAAGAGCTAAGCTACAGGACTTCAGCATTGCTCATCAGACTGTGCCACTGACCTACTCCCAGAGGATACTCTGCTATCCTTCTGAGTCAGCTTTAATCTAACATGGAAACTGCTGCTATGTAAGAGTAAATCAGTGAGGGTCTTTATTTTTAAAGAAAATTCCTCCATGTCTGACCCACATTTGTCTCAGACACATGCACATTCACTGGCTTTTCAAGGCTGTATCACCAACCAAGTGACTTAAGAATAAATTAAAAAAATTATATAAATAAAACATAGTATCATTGTTAGTTAGACAGGAGGACCTTGGTCCTCCTAAACTTACACTCAAGCTTTGCATATACATCACCTTTTGTCTAAACATAAAGTGGTGATATATTTTATTTGTACAGTTGTGCTTTAATGTTGGTGCACCCTTTAAAACTTTATATATTTCTGCTTAAATATAACCTTAATCATCATCAGATGTTCATACAAGTCGTTAAAGTAGATAAAGGCAACTCAATTAAACAAATACTCTAAAGAGCTCACAAACTCTCATGTGCCACTGCATATGCTGATTCTGATCTGCGATTCAGTGCTAGAGATGTCAACGTGTGATGGATAAGAGCACAGCAGTGAAAAATAGGAAGACTGTTACCTGCTTGTGTTGATTAAAATCATTGAGGTGCACGAGGGACTCATCTGGAGAACTCCTGGCTTTCATTAAGGATGAGTGTTTGGGTGAGGAGGTGATGTTGGAGGTGCTGGGAAAGGAGGACTGAGAGATTGGTTTTGAACAGCGAGCATGAGGAAGTGGTTTTGGGGGGGCAGAGACCAAGTGATGTTTTGGAGATGAGGATACAGAGAGAGGTTTGGGAGATGTTAGTGTGGAAGGTTTGGGGGACACGGTGAGACACAAAGGTTTGGACAAGGCATCTCGGTTGGGTTGCGGAGGGAGAGAGAATGTCTTGGTACTGCCTGCTATTCCTGTGGCCTGGATGACACTAGTTGGTTTTCTGTGCTTTTCTCTGGTTTCTGAGCTGATGAAGCGTGATGGAGTTGCTTGGGAAGATGTTGGGTCCATGGAGCACATTTCTAATCTGCTAGAAAAGCAACCTTCAGATTGGTCCACCTGTGAAGAGTCCTGGTGGAAAGAGGGCAGAAATGGGTCAACAAGAGCCACCCAAATTACTACACTCTTTTTTACTACATTTTTAACTCCCTAATAAAATCCCCTGGCAGCACACATGCACGCATGCACACACCTCTCAAACAGAGCGAGCTGACTCTCTAAAAGAGTCTTTTTGTGGTTCTGTCTCCTGGAACAGGTGCACTTTTGCTCTATCTAATACTTCTACTCACACCAGCTCTGTAAGTTGCAGATTTGTAAAAGCACAGTCACCTTTAATAATTGGATGTGTGTGTGCGTGTGTGTGCGTGCGTGTGTGTTTGGGAGGGGTGGGGGTCTTCGAAATCCTTTCATTGCAGCTTTACAAAATTGGAAGCTGTATTTAAAATCCTAATTTACTTTATGATGGCAAAGGCTGTAGCTACAGAGCAAAGTGTAATCATTACTCAAACCTAGGGCTAGGAACAAATAATTATTTGACAAGGGTGAAGTGGATGTTACTGAATAAACCCCGAGATGTAACACTGAAGGGACTGTTCATTGATATCGACCGAGCCTGAGATTCACAAATATTTTATTATATACTATAGAGGAACATAAAAAAAGCAAACTAAAATAAGATTTTTATAACAGTTCATGTTTCCCATAAATGTGACAAATTTGTAAAATGATTCAAGCATTCTCCTGCAAAAACAAGCCGATGCCATTCCTGTATAGTATGGTAGGTTTTCACACCCGGGCCTAGAGGCTCATCAGGCTGGTGCTTATCCCCGGTTTCTGTAGTATGAAGTGCTTAGGAGCTCCCCATTGCTGGGTGGACAGAGGCACAAGGTTAAGACCTTGACCAGAGGTCTTGGCACGTTTGGGGCCTAATGGAGCCTAATGAGGATTCAAACCCATGACCTTCTGATCATGAGCCCAGTGACCTAACATGGATTAAGCAAGAAATTTGACATACTGATATATTCATATATTTAATAACAATGAGGTATAATACATGATTTTAGCATAAACATTGACTGAGTTGCATCACTTTATGTTGCTAATAAGGAAATGCTACTTGATCATTGAAACACTCTAGCATCCATAAACTAAATGAATCTGGCTATCAACCAATCAGCACGATCTTCCAAGTAACCGATGAGTTCTATTTACACAAAGTCAGTCTGTTTTCAGGCTTCTCACTGCTTTACTGTTATATGATCCTGTAAGTAGGTAGAGTTTTCTGGTGCCAAACATGGATAATAGGGAAATACCAGGAGCAATCACAAATTGGCAAAATAAGTGGATATTTCTATTGTTTTACAACAACTTGGATATGAAAACATCTTAAACAAGATTATGCTTTGAAGGATGTATATTTGGCGAGGACACATTTTCGTCCAAGAAAGGCATTTTCATCTTACTTTAGCTATTGCACTATAGTAGTTAGGATTACACACCTTAACTTTCCTGTTCACTCTCTGTCCTCTCTGAAAATCAGAGTCTACACTGCATACACTCAGATTCTCATCATCTTCTTCATTCTCCAAGTCGACAGAGCCCAAACTGCTGAGGGTGTCACAAGAGCTGTCAGAACTGTTTCCTGATTGGCTATCACTGTTGCTGGAAATCTCGGTGACTGTTGTACAGAGCTTCTGTCATGGAGAGACAGGACATATCAAATCATATATCATACAGTCCCCACACATACACAACTTGATTTCTTGCTCTCCCCCCACTAAAACACACATGTATCTTATCTAATAATCTGAACCATGTCCACAGCAACCATATCAAATTTCTCCTCCATAAAAAGAACTACTTGCAGATTTTTCCAACCGTGAAAACCTGATCCACCCAGAACAGTAACCACAGCAGTACTCACATACTCTCAAAAAACATATTCTTATAATTACACATTCAGACAAGTTTTTTTAACATTACTATAAGCATGTATTTTTGTACAGAGCAACATTTGCATGAACTGGGACGATCATACCTCTATTGGTTCATGGCTGCTTTTCTTTTGGGCTTGATCAGTCTTGATCTTCTGCTTCCTACTCCAGTTTGGAGGCCTGTAGGATGACTGTTCGGTTTTGCAGTGGTTGAGGATGGTCTTAGTGGCCTTGCTCTGAGGGTTCAGACCTGATTTGAGGGTATTGGTCTGTTCAGAGGTTGTATACACCGGTGAGGGTGAGGAGGAGGTAGAGCTTGCTTCAGGGGAAGCAGATTTTACTTTGCCATTGCCACTGACTGCACCATTCAATCCTTTATGATGGACAAATACACACATGGACCATGTGGATTATATCAGTTTCATTACACTGTGTCACAATATTACTTATTTTCATTATTCTGCTTGCAGTACACTATATAAGCACTCCAGGTTAGGCAAAGCTACAGACCAGCATGCTGTTTTCACTTTGGGGCTAGAAACTGCTCATAGCCTCTGACGTCTGAAACAGCAACGATCCCCAAGTAGTTGCAATCACCCAAATTTCAAAGTTCAGATATCCCATTTTTGTCACTCCTGGCTATGTAATTTATAATCATGCTTGAACGAGATGTAATAATTTATAAGCACTGTCACCATAACTGGCACATGCTAGACTGCAACATCTTGTCTGTACATCTTGCACAAAAAATAAAAATGGATCGATTAACCTGAGAAAAAAATGAACTCAAGTTTACCTTTAGCAGAAGCACGTGTGCTCTTCTTGGGAGGGTGTGGCTGGCTAAGTGAAGGAGGAGTGAATACTGGGGGCAGGCCCAAGAGAGGAGGAAAGAGCGCAGCAGCTCCATGAACTTGTGCATCGGATGCCCGCCACCAGTCTTAATTACAAAAAATTTTATGTCTTAACATAAATCAGACTAAGAAAAAAAACAAAAAACAACCTGCATGTTACATCTACTTATGTTGCAGAACAGAAAAAGCTTTTTATCTCACAACAGTCAGTGCCATCAAAATGCTTGCTAGCTGTAAAATCAACTTACTTAACATTCCACTTTAGTGTAAATATTAAATTCTGACTAACAGAACACATTATAGAAGAATAAAAGGCCAGGGACACAATTTAAGCAACAGGCCCGCAAGGAGCAGCTTCAATTTATTTAATCAGAGCAAGATCCTATCCAAAAACGCACATTTACTCTTTGTAGTGAACCTTAAAATGTTTAGTACCTCAATAAATCAAAGCAACAATGTGCAAGAGAAAGTGTGGCATATCCCATTTAAAAAAAAAAGTTTGTAGATCTACAAGGCAAGGTCCAACCACTTGACCCCAAAAAGTTAGCCTGCTATAAATGCCAAGCCCTGAAAGCACTACCCTAGCCCAAAGGGAAATAGTTAAAGATGATGTACGTGAGCCATGTGCCACATCCACAATTAACCAAAAAATATGGAAAATGGAAATACGTACATATACACACACTTAATAAATGGTCAATATGGTACAAATATGTTTTTACTCTTGATGAAGATCTCAACACATGCACATTTTTTCGCTCAATGGTACATACCTGGATAGGCTCCAAGATGAGGGTGGGACGTTAAGCCTCCCTGCAACCCCAAAATCCCCAGACTTCTGAAATCAGAGCATCCAGACAGAGGAGCATACAGCCTGAATGCTGGATGGCTTAACATGGGGAAAGATGTTCTAAAACCTGGATCACTAAGCAGTTGAAACAGATGTCCTGCATAGAGAGAGAGAAAGAGAAAGAGAGAGAGAGAGAGAGAGAGAGAGAGAGAGAGAGAGAGAGAGAGAGAGAGAGAGAGAGAGAGAG
>JBCNYG010000012.1:27741705-27752404 GCA_039654305.1 Porochilus rendahli | reverse complement strand
TATATAAGCAAAAGAGCTAAAGAAGGTTGTGTAACTCGCCTGGGATCTGAACCTTCTCTCTGAACAAACCCCAAGGGTTTCAGCACTTGTCCACTCTGCTCATCTCTACATGTGTTAGGTTCCCTTCCTCAGACTCCTCACACCGGGTGTGTTCAGCTTTGTGCTGCTGTTTCAACTGTAATCAAGTTCGTTCTGGACGTTTTGGCTGCGGGTCCTTGACCTTGCATGTATAACAAACTGCATACGCGTTATGCGTTTCACCGGGAGTGAAGACTTTCACACTGACAGATAATTTGGCTTTAAGAGTGCGCGCGTCTGTGACGTATTTGCCTGCGCGCGTGTGTGACGTAACTGCATGCGCCGGAAACACGCGGACCATAAACATAAACACCGAACAAGAATTCGTGGAGGAATCCTGCACATAGGGGTGGAGGGGAACGAGCTAGCAGACAAGTATGCAAAAAGGCAACTAAAAGAAAAAAAAATATATACACACGACAGATGATTAGAGTAAAAGGATAAAAGCGTTATTAAAGGAAAAGAGAGAGAGAGAGAGAGAGAAAGAGAAAGGGCAGGAGGTGTGGAAACACAGCAGGATAGCATTACAGTATCCAAAGGAAAGCGGGTGAAATAAGGGGGAAACACTAGGAAAAAAGAGCAAGAAACCATTTCAAGGATGAGATCTGAGCACGCTGGTCTTAACAGCACGCTTAGAAGAATCGGGAAACATTTAGCAGCAGCAAAGTGCGAAGTTTGTAACAGCTTGGAAACAGTCAAACACGCCATTATTCAGTGTCGTAAGAGTACCAGCAGGACACACAAATACTTATTACGACTCCAGACTAAAACGGATCATGTTAGAATGGAGATTAAGGGGATGCTACAGTTGAATTCAGGGCATGTGGGGTAGAAATCTTTACTTTCTTTTTTGGTTTAAATCGGACTTGGTAGGAGACTACAGGAACGAATGATGCTTTGGTTCACACTCCTTTTTAGAAGGAGGCGGTAATGCACCTAAAGGATGTTTGCCAAAAGGCAAGAAAAAGGAAGAAAAACTCATGGACCGGCTCATCCTTTTAATATATAAATAAACAAAACCACCACAGTATCATTTAAGTTGTTAATGTTTTGCTAGAACAGACAACTTTTTAACCTTTCTTGCGCCTATTTCTTTCTTGGCTTAATGGGAACACTGGTGTCATGTATCCAGGAATTGTGTTCAGTGCCTTAAGTTGAATGAATTTTAATGAAGGAAAGCTAAATCAGAATTCATAAGAAAAGCTAAATGGTAGCCAAATATCAAGTCCCATACTATGAAAAGTGCTTTGCTCCGCTTTCCTGTCATAATGTCTTCCATCAGGATCAAACACTAATTAATCAGCTTCTCACACCACCCAGGTCATTAAGCCCGATGAGATTGGGAGAGATAAAAGATGTGAACAATGAAAACAGGCAGAGCTGAAGAGTGCTCTTTAGATAAAACAATAGGCTTTAGAGATATGTGTAAAAACAGAACCCGGCGTCTTCGTCTAACATTATCGGCCAAAGCGCTAATGAAATCACACAATGGATGTGGGAGCTGAAACACATGCACGTGAAGCATCTGAAAAAAGATATCTAATCAAGAGCTTCTCTTCAATAAATCTGCGTCAGATCTAAAGGCAGCTCGAACCTTGAAACAAAGCAGCTTAATGTCAAATTCTATAATCCAATAAACCATGCTCGGTTTAAGCATAATGGCTGCCACAATAACGTGACATTGCCTTTTCCTTTAACTCACCTTAGATGTTTACCTTCTGTGGGATTTTTGTTGTAATTTGTACACAGCCGAACAGCTTATTAGTAAAATAAGATGATTTTCACAAGGTTTACTTTCCTAGTGTAGTTTCTTCAGCATAATGCATCTCTTTATGAAGAGGTTTCATAAATATGTATTGTTCACATACACACTGCATCTTTTATCAGCATAGAGAAGAAACAGTTTCAATAAGCTGCATCAGGGAAAGATCCCAAAAGAAAGCAAGGATAACATATAATATCTAACACATAAATACAGTAAGACATGCAATAAATTCAATTATTCATTCAGTTGGCAAACCACTTAATCCTACTAGTGTCGCCAACCTCAAAACCAGGACCTTCTTGTGGTGAGGCAGATGTGCTAACCACCCACTATGCCACCATGGCGCCTCGTTCAATACATAATCCAACTTGTACAGTGAAGGAAGCCACAGGGACATGTGCAGCCTTAATGGTATGGAGCACATAAAAGTGTGCCATTTTGAACAATATAGGTGTTAAATCATAAGCTGTCAGTCCGATTGTGAGGTTTCAGTTGCAGTCTGTGAAAAGTTTCTAAGAACTTACTAGTGAGTTACTGTTTAAAAAGCCAACCACAACACAAAAATGTATGACTGATTTTTCCATCTCGCAAGACTTTTGTTTCGTTTGCTCTATAGCCATAGATGGAACCTTTAAGATTTAATTTCAGGTTCTGAACAAAGTTAAATAACTTTTACGCAATTTTTCATCAGTAAACATGGCAACTGAAGATTTCGGGTGCGTTAATACACTCGGCTATGAAATGCTTTACTGCCATGAAGAAAGCACTTATGAGACAATAACTCATCACTGCTGTAAATGATACAAATGCTCATCTCTCCCATCTTGTTCTAAATTGTTCCAGAAATTGTTTTTCTAATGCTGTTGACACTGGCATGGTGATCTATTGCTGATGAACTACACAGATGAAATATCCACATAAGGGCCATGTAACAGAAGCACAAACAGTCAATTTCTTTTTAATCAAAAGCCACAGACAGACTATTCTACATTGCCATAGAGCTGAACAAACTCAGCACTAATATGCTTTTCACTGCATACCTGGTTTGGTCAGGGCTGTCAATATTCAAGTTTTAAGCACCATAAAGTGACGTGGTATTAATCATAAAAAATCATTTGTAAATAAGCAACTCCTGTTTGTGGCTGAGAGCTGAAATCCTGAACAATGTGCAATATGGCTTGAGAGATGACTACATACAGTGAAACCAAATAGAAACTAAGAAAACTCTAGGAGCGAAAAAATAAGGGAAGCAGACCATGTGAAAAATGACCACATTAAATACTAAACAAAAACAACATGTGATTTTCCACTATAACACAACAAACCAGCTACTTTCATAGTACAAAGTACAAAGCCTTTATCTCTATTCTTTGGCCAATAACCTGGTTTTCACTTAATGAAAAAAGCAGGTACAGCTGGATAATTAAAATGTTATAGAAGACTGCATTTTTCATTAGCAAAGTGCTTTTTTTAATAAAGATAGCCAGGTCCATACATATTTCTACAGGGTCATTTTTCATAATATTGCCTCTGTACATCATCACAATGAAAATAAATTAATTAATTAATTAATAAAGCGGTCAATGTCAATAGACTTTCAAATTTACTTCAAGGATTAACAGAAACAGTGCACTAATTATATCAAAATTACAGCCTTTTTCTCTTCATAGTTCCAACACATACACAGGCTTAAAGGCATTTGGACATTTGCAGTATTGACAACAAAGTAGTTTCATGGCCAGATGTGGAGTTCCCTTAATATTACATGCAAGTTAAGAGGATAAAAGGAACGGTGTTGATTCCAAATTAAAGAAAAATCAATAACTTGGTAAGCTCATAAAAAGAAGGAATAGACTAGTGAACTCAGGCAACACCTAAAGGCCTGGCAGACCACACGGAAGACAACTCAAGTTTAATGAGTGTAGAATTCTTTCCTTGGTGAGGGGAAACCCTCCACACCATCTGGCCAAAACAAGAACACTCTTGCTGAGGTAAGCATATGATCGTTCAAGTCCACAAATGCATTTCTGAAGAAATGCATTCAGGAAATGAAAAAATTCAGTCAACCAATTGTGCATTCTTTCACTTATTGAAGATAAAACTGAAGGAAGAAAGAACTCAGGGCTACAGTAAAGGTCTGGCAAAACATCACACGAAAGAAACAACATTTAGTGACAGCCACAGTTTCCCCTCATGGGACAAGCGCTGGTTATTGGCCAAGTATTAAATATGATTCCTATATTTATAATTATTCCCGTTTATACAAATACTTTTAGGCCTCAGCAAATGTAGGCACTATATAATAAACGGCTGTAACTCCTAAACAGCTGATATCATTAACATCTTTAATTTAAAGTTGAAAGTCTGCATTTCAAATCCACTGTAAGGGTGCATAGAGGCAAAATTATGAAAACTGACACTGTCCAAAAACCTATGGACCTGACTGCATCCTAAGAATGCAACCATACAGAATTGTAAGGACAGTTTCTCTGGTAGAATGATACAATTAGAATTATGTTGTCTTACTATAAAACCAAAAAATTTAAGACAAGCCAGGGAATACTGAAAGATTCAAATTAGAAAATGTAGAGGTGGCTTAAGACAAGTCAAAGCACATCACCATATTTAAACTACATGTGAAACAACTCTGTCAAAATCACCAACATTTCCCGAATTGCAAAATAGATATCTCACAGTGGCACACCACTAACATTTTGTTAAAAAACAAAAGTAATAATAATAATGCAGCACTGAGTTTCTTCAATAATAAAGAAGCATCACATTACACTTAACATCTCGAAAACACAACGTAACCATGATGAACGAAGTGGTGTCTTTTTGTGCTCTTAAAAGGATTCAAATAATAATAATAATAAAAAAATCTCTCGCATGGTAAACCTTTACCTTGTTTCCCCCCCAAAATATATGGACTGTGCATTCACACTAATAAGGACTTCAGCCCTAGGGACACTGTTCATATACTACAATAATAAAAGAAATAAATAAAACTTCATAGTACAGAGTGTTTTTAATTTGTACTTCTCCGATGGCAAGAAAATACTGAAAACATTTGATAGTGGGCAAATGTGTCTTTAAAAAAAAAAAAAAAAAGAACTTGTTCATTTGTAGGTCACCTTTAAGGCTTAAACACACGTCTTTCAATTTCATTGTAACTGAATTTATAGGACAACTCCGGAAAGCTGGAATTTGTGTGCATATACGCACGGTTAGAGAAGAATAAACAAACAAACCAAGTACAGCTAATTCCAGGAGTCGATCCTGCGATTGACATTTTAATTTAACATATTCTCAAATGGTCATGGAACAAATATCAATTCAGAACTACACACGGTGAAATCAAACTAAAATAACATGCTCCTAATCGGTTTTTAATTTGTGCATCATTGTTACAAAAATCCATGAAATACCAGAGAAGACAGGAGGGTCAAGAGCAATAGGAAAAAATAAACAAAAAAGAATCCCAAATAAAGCTAAATTAAATAAGAAATAGATGTGATTGCATGAAAACAAATAAAGAAAGAAAATAAAGTAGAAGTAACCATAAATATTAATCTATGCATATCAGCACTGGGATTCAGAAGAAAATGAAATGGGATAGTGCTGCGAGTCTTAACAAAAAAAAAAAAAAAAGTGATTTTTGCTTTGCCTTTAATCAGAACAGATTACCAGGATTTTAAGAACTGATCAGCAAAGTTTCAGGAGAATCTAATCCCAGAGACCTCTACAACTAAACCATCTGAAATCAGGCCTGACAAACAATATTCATTAAAAAAATTTAAGAAACCATACATTTAACAATATAGAGATTAGAGTAAAATAAAAGAAGAAATGTTATATCAAACTAAACTGGGTCGCTCCATGCAGAATCTTTCAGTATTATTAATCTTTAAGTTAGATAAAAAAAAAAAAACCTACAGGCTGCCCTGAAGTGAATTCATGAAGATACTTTTGCTCCAAGTCATCATAACTTTTTTTGTTACAGTAATCACTGAATGGTTTACAAATACTGATGCTTGTTTAATAGATGCATTCCCCGTTATTCCTGCAAAAATGGATGATGTATTTGTAAAGGCACACTGAGCCTATTTCACTTCAGAATAAAGTATCAGGTTTCCAAACGTTGCTCAGGTAATATAAAAGATAAACAGGTGAAACACTGCTGTCTTGAGAATTACAGCAAAACACTTTATAACACATCTGGCAGGCAGTACTTATGTTCCTAGTAGACTACTGTAAAGAACAGAAAAGAAACCTACTGAACCTCACAAGATGCACATTTCTCTCTAACCCGGTCCACATCACTCAGAGCAACGTCTGGAACACACAGTCTTCAAATGTGAAAAGACCACACACTGGCCGGAAGCAGACGTTAAGTATAAATAAAATAGAACACAAAGAAGATTTCAAGAAGATAAAAATCAACCACAGTTTTCTTCCTTGTCATCATAAACTTTACATCATTTCTACTGATATATCAGCCACTCACTCGATTTTTTTTCTGGCTGTGGTTGTGAGCAAGACGTGCCTGAAGATGTAGAGACTTGTACAGCACAGAAGGCATGCTGGGCATACCCAAGTAATGCAGGAGAGTGGTCACACCTTATTTAGAGCCACTTCCTTTATTTATTACCATCAGTATGTTAAATAGACTTCTGAAGGTGCACGGTTTGTGGCCCCGTGCTCAAAATCCAAACAAACAGGTTGTCCCTTCTAATTCTGCACTGAAAACATTCAAGCGCTGCCTGCTAAAACCAAGCCTAGATTTCCATGTGCATGGGGAAATAAAAAAATAAAATAAAAAATTAGCAAAATGAAGTTTCTTAAGAGAAACCCTAAGCACTGCCAGGATTAACAAATACTTTCTAGTGAAAATACCTTGAAACAGAAATGCATGGCATGAAAAACTGAATTTCACTACCATCCTTTTCTACAAAATAAATACATAAATACTACAACTAAGATAAGTAAACAAATGCCCTTTGAAATGCGTACATCCACAAACCAGATATACTGCAAACAGCAAAGCTGCAGTCTTCCTAATTTGTAAATCATGAATCCAGACACTCTTAACCATCTTCCTTGACCATGAATTCATTTATAAAACACTGGAAAGCATAGAGCTTCTTCCTCGCAAGTAATTAATCCTAACCACTTATTAGCTTTAATAATAAATGTAAAAAGCTTTCACACCATATACATGAAGATAACATTACATTGGTTCATGTTACACAAGTCTAGGTCAAATGAGCTACTTTAATTCATATAATGTGCTTATATTAATAACACTGTAAAGCAAACTCTTTTCCTTTTCTTAATGTTCATTAAGAACAACGAAGGATTTAATATTGCTTTAGTAAACTGTTGCGTTCCATGTGAACATTTAAGAGATTATCCAAAAAAATACAAAAATTGTTTCTTTTTACAGAAGTGGGGTGAAAGCTGGACTTCTCCAGATTCATACTCCAACACAAGCCACAAGCCATCCATGACTGAACATCCAAAGGGACGGAGGGAGGAAGGAAGGGACGGATGGTATACTCTTCCCCATGCCCACACAACAACATTAGGCAATCCGGGGGTGTCTGAAAGCTCATGGATTACAAAATGAGCAGATAGCACTTTCCTCCAAGAGTGTTACACCACACCATGACATAGCATAAACAGCAGTTCAAAAATATGTAGTTGGAGAGCTTCACACGTCTCAGGGAAATCATGTGATATCCTTCAACCTCCTAGAGTGGTAGCTGTTTTATGATAGTGGCGATGCAGGTAGTGGATTAAAAATCAGGGGATTGTTATTTTCAATACCCACTTTATTCAGGTCAGGGTCACGGAGGATCAGGAGCCTATCCCAGGTACAGGGCAGGAATCGAACACATCGCTTACACATGTGCACGCACACATTTGTACCTAGGGTCAATGTTAAACAGTCAATCCACCATTTCTTCTTCTTGGGAAGTTGGAGGAAACTAGTGAACCTGGTGGAAACCTATATGACATGAAAAGAACCTGCATACAGACATTAACACAGTCTCTGTCAGTGCTGGGACCCTACACACTTCCCCACCGTGACGTCCCAGTTAATGGTTATATAAATCTTCTTTAAAAGATCAAGTGTTCCAGATCAAGAGTCAAACTGTTACACAAGACAGGCACTAAGAAAACCTTTCACGATAATTGGAACGAAAAGAGGTTCTAATGCAAAGCAATCACATCTGTAAGATGAAAAAAAAAATCAATCACCCTTGATCACCAAGGTTTTGCAGGATGGCAAGAAAACCAGTGTGACATGCATTTGCTTTCCTCTCATAGAGGACATACAGCAACAGTGTCTTCACATAAATCCTTCTAGACAGGCTCAACACCACAGAGCGAGCAGGTGAAGCTGATAAAACACACAACACTCCACATCACATGGATTTTCATTCAATGGGAAACCAGGACATTATCAAGCAAACAAGTACAACAACCTTATAAAACATAACGTTTTAGGAATTCCAGACATTAAATCACCACCAACTCGCACCCCCATCCATGTATACCACTAGCATGCCTGCAACACGCCATTTTGAGCTTTCCACATTTCGTAAAAACAATGCAGGCAGAGTAATTGATCAAAGTGCATAGACAGAATCGCCACACGAGCAAGAGGAAGGTCACAGGCTGCGAGCATAGAGGGTCGGTGGGGGGAGAAAACAGCAGCCGCATTCCCTGGCTGCCATTTTTCTTGCCATTTTCTCCCTGACAAAGACTCCATCTGCCACGGAGCCATTTGCAGCCGGCAAGTCAGAATATCAATGATTTCCAACCAAGTGTGCCTTCACCTTGATGTCACCTCTATCAGTGCAAGGAAGAGCTGACGGCAGGGATATATTCTCGATCCCCCCTCCCTCATCCAGCTAAGTGGCATTTACTCTGCTCCTTAAAAGGGTGGCACTTTTATCAGCCCTGATATTACCGAAGCCATTTTTGGATGTGCTTTATTAAGGTGGATGAATTCTGCTATACGTGATTCAGGTGCAGGCTGTGTGTGTTTAAAGCATTATCTGTGTGCAGGATGTGGCCTTTGAGTGTGTCGGAGGCCAGAGTCAGCATGGAGAGAAGAGGAGGACTTGGCTTTTACAGTGGGGGGCAGACAGGCAGCTGGGCATAACAACCAAACAACACTAAAGTCAGTTTCCGTTCTTAACATCTGCACACTGAAAAAACAGGAAAAAATATACAGGCACCTCTGAACTGGTCAGTCAAACTATGCTCACACAAGCCTCATACTGAGTCACAAGTCACAAACCACTCCTACACACAAGCGTTTTTTTTCCCTTTCCTAAGGAATAATTGTAAAAAAAAATATATATATATATATAATAATAATAATAATAATAATAATAATAATAATAATAATAAATCAGTAATTTCAAAGACAGTTTTCCTCGTCTGGACCAGTCACACATACAGACACCACTGAGTTCCTTTATCATACAACTCCGACCCTAACAAAGAATTACATCCGACTTAACTGAGAAGTCGTCCTGTTTCTTACTGATTTATCGTGAGTAAATTAACATAAGGGTGCACAGCTGGGTGTCTTATTACCCAGTCTGTAATTAGTGCCCTGAGGCCTGCAGTCAAACCCTCAGTCCCACTCTTCACCAAAACAAAGCATGTATAAAAAAAACCTGCACCAAACTAAAGAGATTATCCAGAAGGATCAGGAAAGTCCCTTCTGCACCACAAAGGCTTTTCAGATGCAACTTCACTTCTTAGCACACTACAAACAAATGCAGGGATGCAGTTTTTTCAGGATCACCAAGACGTCTACTCAACAGAAGATAAATACACGTTGCATTCAGCCTTCCGCACACTGTGTGATTTTAACAATCTGTCAAGATCAGTACAAATCACACTCCGCAACACTGATCTGATAAACTCAAGATATGTAGAGTGTATACCTATTGAAATCATAGGCTACAACATCAGTTAGTAACAAAACATCATCAGCGTACTCAAGCACTAAATGTGATCTGTATGCATGCCACAGCTACACAAGAGTTCCTTCTTTATTGGTACCGCACATACTGGTATTCCTTTGTTTCTCCCCCATGCTGTTTGGGGTTTTGCACATAATGTCATTTTGCATTTTTATTGGCTAGTCAGTAGACAGGTCGTAACATCGCAAACTGGAAGATGGTCATCCTAAATTTCTGACACCTCAGAAAATTATCACAGTTTCTCTTTGGTGACAGAACCATCTTTTTTAGAAGACATGAGCAAAGTCTAGTCATACATTCAATACCAGGTTTTAAATAAACTACTTCCATTGCTCTGAGAGTGGGGTGTGAACTCAAGCATCAGGGAATTTATTACTGCCTCTATGATAATACCTTTTACACTAATGTGCCTGTAATAAATCAGTGCTCACTTATGTGCCTTATCTTTTTAGTATATTAAACCTAGTTCTGTTGCTAATATACAAAATAATTTCAAAACAAAGCAACTGTTTGGGGGATAAATAAAAAAGAAATACATCCCCTAATAACTAAAATTTCTAAATCATATACATGTGCTTCAGTTTTCTTTAATACTTGGAACATATTCAAATAACTATCCTACAGCTTGATTAATAAGGGGGTTGAAAGATTTATTATTTTAATAAATAAATAAATAAAATACACTTTTTTGTTCAAAACAAGCTTCACAGAGGTCACTTCTCTTTTGTGTAAGTCACAGTCTCATTAGGCGTCAACAGGGATTGGGTTCAGTGGAGCAGCAGGCTTGAAGTTAACCTTAAAGGGGGGGGGGGGGGAGGGAGAGAGACAAAGACATGGAAACCCCCAG
>JBCNYG010000012.1:27723392-27737621 GCA_039654305.1 Porochilus rendahli | reverse complement strand
TATTTGTGTTTGAGGTGTATGTGTGTGTTTGGAGTGTATATGTGTGTTTGGAGTGTATGTGTGTGTTTGGTGTGTGTGTGTGTTTGAAGTGTATATGTGTGTTTGGAGTGTATATGTGTGTTTGGAGTGTATGTATGTGTTTGGTGTGTATGTGTGTTTGGAGTGTATATGTGTGTTTGAAGTGTATATGTGTGTTTTGAGTGTGTGTGTTTGGGGAGTGTGTTTGGAGTGTGTGTGTTTGGAGTGTGTTTGTTTGGAGTGTATGTGTGTTTGGAGTGTATATGAGTGTTTGGAGTGTATGTGTGTTTGGAGTGTATGTGTGTTTGAAGTGTATATGTGTGTTTGAAGTGTACATGTGTGTTTGGAGTGTATATGTGTGTTTAAAGTGTATGTGTGTTTGGAGTGTATATGTGTGTTCGGAGTGTATGTGTGTTTGAAGTGTATGTGTGTGTTTGGAGTGTATGTTTGTGTTTGGAGTGTGTGTGCTTGGAGTGTATGTTTGTGTTTGGATTGTATGTGTGTTTGGAGTGTATGTTTGTGTTTGGATTGTATGTGTGTTTGGAGTGTATGTGTGTTTTGGGTGTATGTTTGTGTTTGGAGTGTGTGTGTGTTTGGGGTGTATGTTTGAGTTTGGAGTGTATGTTTGTGTTTGGAGTGTATGTGTGTTTGGAGTGTATGTGTGTGTTTGGAGTGTATATGTGTGTTTGGAGTGTGTGTGTGGAGAGTGTGTGTTTGGAGTGAGTGTGTTTGGAGTGTTTTTGTTTGAAGTGTGTGTGTTTGGAGTGTATATGTGTGTTTGAAGTGTATATGTGTGTTTGGAGTGTATATGTGTGTTTGAATTGTATGTGTGTTTGGAGTGTATATGTGTGTTTTAAGTGTATGTGTGTGTTTGGAGTGTATATGTGTGTTTGGAGTGTATATGTGTGTTTGGAGTGTATGTATGTGTTTGGAGTGGGTGTGTTTGAAGAGTGTGTTTGGAGTGTATGTGTGTTTGGAGTGTATGGTTGTGTTTGGAGTGTGTGTGTTTGGAGTGTGTGTGATTGACGTGTATGTGTGTGTTTGCAGTGTCTATGTATGTGTTTGGAGTGTATGTGTGTTTGGAGTATATGTGTGTGTTTGGAGTGCATGTGTGTTTGTAGTGTATGTTTGTGTTCGGAGTGTATGTTTTGTGTTTGGAGTGTGTGTGTGTTTTGGGTGTATGTTTGTGTTTGGAGTGTGTGTGTTTGGAGTGTGTTTGTTTGGAGTGTATGTGTGTGTTTGAAGTGTATATTTGTGTTTGGAGTGTGTGTGTGTGTGTGTGTTTGGAGTGTATGTGTGTTTGAAGTGTATCTTTGTGTTTTGAGTGTATGTATGTGTTTGGAGTGTATGTCTGTGTTTAGCGTGTATGCGTGTTTTGAGTGAATGTGTGTTTGGAGTGTATGTGTGTGTTTGGAGTGTTTACAGTGTCTGGGTGTTATAGTGAGTTAGTGTGTTACGTGTGTGTTTTATAGCGAGTGAGCGTGTTACCGTGTGTCACTCTGTGTGAGTGTGTTATGGTGAGTAAGTGTGTTACGGTGTATGTTACCATGTGTGTGTATGTGTGTGTCATACCGAGTGTGTTTCCATGTGTGAGTGTGTGTTTTAGCAAGTGCGTGTGTTATAGTGTGTGTCATCGTATGTGAGTGTATGTTATAGTAAGTGAGTGTGTTACAGTTTGTGTTACTGTGGGTATGTGAGTTTGTCATAGCGAGTTGGTGTGTTACAGTGTGTGTACCGTGTGAGTGTATGTGAGTGTGTTATAGCGAGTCAGTGTGTTACAGTGTGTGTACTGTGTGTGAGTGTGTTACAGCGAGTGAGTGTGTTACAGTGTGTGTTACCGTGTGTGTGTATGTGAGTGTGTTATAGTGAGTGAGTGTGTTACAGTGAGTGTCACCATGTCTGAGTGTATTTTACATCGAGTGAGTGTGTTACAATGTGTGTACCGTGTGTGAGTGTTTGTTATAGTGAGTGTGCAGTATTGTACATTAAATTTGTATCATTTGTGTGCGAGTGTGTGTGTCGCTGCACAAAACAGACAACTACAAGACTTTAGACCAGTGACGTCTGACTCCAATTACATATATCTATGTATTCGATTGGTCAGGAAGAGCTTAATCCCTACAACACCAACTTTAAACACTTCTGTCTGTGAATCAAGTCACAGGTTTACATTCATTAAATATGTTATTATTTATAAAGTAACAGCTGATTCACAGGAACTTGCAGGAAAGATAGAAATTTGATTCTGTTAACAATACTAAATTAAGAAAACACACAGTTATTTAACAAATTAAAAAAACAAACCTCATGTTAAAACACGCTGACGCTTTCTGTTAGGAAATGTTTATTTAATATTTTTTGAAGAAGTCTCGGGTGTCAGCACTCTGTAATGTTTCATCTTAGGGAGTGTCTTGGGGACAAAGAAAACTTTGTGCGTTCCGGTTTCTCAGTAACATGGCAGGCTGCATTTTGTCTTATTAACTTCCAAAGGGGGAAAAAAAGGCTGGTGAGTGGATGACGCTAACAGATACAATATAAAGACAGGACAGGAACTGACGGCAGTGTGGCTTTAATTTTATTAAGTATAAATAATTGTTGACAAAATTATAACTTACAACACCACCTTCAAGCATGATTGGGTTATCAGTGTTTACAAAGGGAAAAGCATGACACTTGTTTTATCTAAACATTCCAATGACAGAGAGTAACTCTTCGAAACTGCCCCAAAGGCTTAATGGATGAAGAGATCCTACCTCCCCAACATGCCATCCATGATCTGACCCTGGTTTAAGACTGGGGCACGATGTCTGTGATCTCCGCGATTCAAAAAAGCATGGAGATCCATGATTTATGAGCACGCTTGGAGCACGCTTTGGGTATAAAAACCCCAGGGTGCATCCAGGAGATGAAACTTGAAGAAATCGTGTTCACAAGTTCATCAAGATCCTCTACGATGGCACAACAGGGTCTGTTAAGGTCTGCTAGGCTCTACTGCACTCTACTACGATTCCCACGATCTACCACGATTGGCGTCAAATGGTAGTACATCATAATAATGAACATTATGGTAGTACACCCTAATAACCACGGCAAAATGTTCTGACTGTCAAATCACGGAGATCATTATGCCCCAGTGTAATCCCAGGGTGAGATGAAGAGAAGCTGGTAACGTTATGAACCATTACAACTCGGCCTAGTAAATTACTTTCAACTTGAAACATGTATAGTACTGAAGAGGATAATATGGATCTTGTTATAGGGGCAGTGGACTGAAATCTGTAATGACGGTGTATAAGCATGTGTGTGCATGCATGTACTACAGTAGGATGGAGAGGGAATTTTCAGGGGCGTCAAAAATAAGACAGAAAGAAATGACCAGAGACAATAAAATAAAATAAAATTTAAATAAAATAATAAATAAAACCCACCCTACCAAGCTGATGCAATCCATTTTAAAAAGTGGGCATGTAACGCCACCCACTGTTATCGACCTTCTCAATCTATTTTACTCTTTTCACACATTTAAGCAATGTAATGGGTTTCACATTTTAAAGCACCATGCTCTGCCAATCTAATGAAGCTTCAGCTCAGATCAGTATAAGCACTGTTTTATAAATAGGTTCTTTTAGACTAGGTCATTCGTGTCACACACACGGACAAACTACTGTCTTATTTTGTTTCCACTTTACCCAGAATAAAATTGTTCACTTTCCTGAGTTAAACAATGCTGTCAGAGTTGTAGCAAACTTAAATTAGCCAAGATAATAACTGTTTCTAATCAGTTACCTTTTTGCTTTCCTGGCTTCTCTCTTACAGCGTAGGAAGCTACTATATTCACAACCCTTATTAGATTACACATGACGCCGTGGAGACAAGCTGTTAATAAGCCGGGCTCAGTGTGGTGCACACACATCTAAAATATATATGCACGCACACCTTCACACTAACATGGCTCAGTGTAACACTGAAAAGATTCACAGCTAACTGCAGAAACACAAACACACACACACACACACACACACACACACACACACACAAAAGGATTTTATACAGAGGAGAAACTGCAAGACCTCTTGTCTGTGCATGATCTTAAAATGTTATTCTTATAAGTCATAGGAGAAGTGCTGAGGTCTTTCGATTGGCCAAAGAGACTTAAGCAGGCTTAACCTACTACTGATTTAAACTCAAAAAGAAATCATTCATCACTTCATGTCAAGATCTCCCTCAACCTCCTACTGTCTCACTCACTGTATTAACGTCCATGCTTAACGTCCACACTTCAACACACTTTAAATCTGTTTTTAGCCAAACATAAAATACAAGCACCATATTTATTATCTCTTAAGCATTACTGTAGTTTAACATACAATTATTTGAAGGCCAATCAGACAGCACTATTCCCATGTGGTATATACTCAATTTTCTTTTTTTTATCTTGCCCGAGATAGTGAACCAATCAGATTGTTCCATTTCTGTGTCGTGTACATACAAAAATTATGAGTATAAACCACATTGAAATAGTGCTATCTGATTGGCCTTCAAATAACTGTATATTAAATTACAGTAATGCTTAAGAGATAATTAATATCGTGTTTGTAGTTTATACTTGGCTAAAAACAGATTTAAATTGATATACAATTATTTGAAGGCCAATCAGATAGCACTATTCCCATGTGGTACATACTCATAATTATTCACCGAAGACAAGGGAAAGGTCACTGAGATGAAACATCATTCAATTCAGCAAACCTGAAATGCATAACTGTTTTAATATATACTACACAGGAACGTGCAAAAAAATGCAAAAAACAAAAACACAGAAACAGTGTATATTTTAAATGTTGTTTTTTTTTTAAATCATAACAGACCTCTTATGAACTGGTTCATGAATGCTGTGCAGCTCTTTAAACCCCTAGAAAAAGATTTTTTAGAGTTTAAGGGCGTCTTACAGAGTACATATTACACAAAACGTAAGTAAACCGTGGTCTGCAATGGTATGTTTTAACACTTAAATCTTTACTATATACACTGTGTGAAAACAAGAAAAACTAACTAAAACAAGACTTTTATTTTAAAATGAAACGAATATTTGATGGCTTTCCACCATTCAGAAATGAGAAATTTGTTGATTGTATAATTAACATTATTAAATACCTTGCCAGATAATAACCCCTCGACCAAATAATCCTCTCTATCATATTTCACCTTATGCAATAATTGCTTATTTTCACGAGGTGAAATATGAAGAAGAGAGGTAAACTCGAGATTACGCTTTCTCTAACTACTTTATAATAATACTAATCGTGAGTATTTGGGGCATTGGGTAGATTGTGTATTTATCAAAAATACTGCTACTCTTTATTCCCTAATGAAATCACGGGAATAAGGCCTGAAAAGCCATACAGCTTCTGCTGAAAGCTACAAAGTACAGAAATCCCCTCACATTCGGTCAACCATTTATTACACTCTGGGTGACGAAACTTAAATCTAGCTGTGCTGTTGTCCTCAAGTCCTCATCAGAAAAGTCAATATTAAAATAGCACAATGACAGGCGGACTGACATTCCGTGAATTGCATGGCAGACAGATAGGGATGGCAGTGATGCATCACCTTAAAAATTCAAGTGAGCAAATCAAATAATTACCGTGTAGAAAAAAACTACCGAAATAAAAACACCAACCCACCAACAAGCTTAAAAAAAAAGAAAGAAAAGAAAAAAAGTCATGTTCTGTTATTAAAAAAAGGACCAGTTGTTTCCTGAGTAGCACATGTGTCTAACAGTGGAGCACAAAATCATCAGTACACAACCACAGCGAGCAGACACTTACTGATTAATATGAAGTCAACTTCAGTGTAGTGACATGAGTAATGCACAACCTGCAAAACACACACACGATCATCTGATCCGAGTTATTCATTCATTCTCTTCCCCCCGAAGGACTGAAAAGAACAAAGCATACTGAAATGAACCATATCCGAGAAAAGGAGGACTATTATTATAAATTAAGTTTTAAGTCGATAAAGACAATAGGCTTGGTATGATAGGAACAAGTACAAATATTCAGGAACACATAAGACAAGATCAAGTTACAGGGACACTGTATTTTAAAAACAACAGATGTTCTGGGAATATATTCAGCACATCATTCATAGGAACTATTTGATTGTTATGGCATGGGGGGTGGTTTAGTTAATTCTCTCACTTAGGATTATTTATTATTAAAAAAAAAAGAAGAAGAAAAAGAAGTGCAATAATATCTGATCGGTGCCAAGATTTTCTGGACAGAGATCAAACCTGTTCCGAGATTAAAGCACATCTTCAGTGGTGAATACCCACTGAGAGAATAATTTTGTTCCTTCTCAGCTTTCTCCAACTCTAGATGAGGCGGGAGGTTATCAGCACGACTGCCAGCTTGTCCTCCATTTCTGACACATTCTGGTGAGCCAGCAGCTTTGCCTTATTTTCATTAAACACAGATCCATCTGGGTGTGCTTCCGCACTGATGGGGTGTACTTATACCCTCCCATGAGTGCCATTACACCTTATTTACACACACAGACACAACCTATAGTAGCTGTAGGTATCAGACTATGTGCTATTTGTGGTTGCAACAGCAATGCCTTAATTGTGACTCCGCCTATCCTTAGAGCCTCACACATCAACAAAAACCCACAAATCCAGCTTTAACAATTACAAATCTATAATTAGATTCATAAATCTGCAGTGGAGTTTCCACACTACATTTTATACTATGATGGATCACAATTCATCCATTTTATTTCATTCAACATGCACAAATTACTGGTTACGATACCAAATCACATAATTACAGCTGCAGGGCTTTGACTGAAACTCCGCACTATTACAATACATTGAGAGCCATGATCTACTAATCTATTGTATTCAATATTTGTTTTTTAATTCTGCATTATATTGCTCTCAAGTCTTGATCATTAATTACTGCAGTCTGCACCTGAGATCAGCATACCGGTAACCTAACAACAACAACATCGATAAAAATAATAAAGAAATTTTGCCCAGATAAAAGGCTCAACTGAGTGATACCCATCAACCCCAGGAAGCATTCAAAGCCTAATGCATCACTTCCGGGGGGGAAAACACCCCTCAGGTGATACCAGCACTCATAAGCAGCTTGCTTTATTTAGATCTAAATATGTGCCTTGTGTCAGGGAGCCACAGGGGACTGGAGGTGCTCAAGAGATTTCCATCAATAGCAGTTTCAATAAAGAACAGAGGAAACGTCTCCCATTAAAATGCTCTTCTACACGACAGCCCTTTCCTGCCAATTCGCCTCAGCCAGTCTACAGGGAGTGAGAATGAAATAGTGCAGGAGTCTGAATTCTGGTCTGTTCTGTTCAGCCTTTTCAGTTTTGGTGCCATGGGGAGCACAGGTCACCACTGGGCCTCAGAGTAAAAGGTCTTTGAAGTGTCATGCAGGCAAACACGGCTAATGTTACATCCACAGGACTTCGCTCAGGTCCTGCTTGAACACAACTACTAATTATCTGATTAGATGAATTAGATGTGTTAAGCCGAAGAAACTACAGTGTTGACCAGGAGAACTCCAAGACCAGGGTGAAGAAGCTGAATTACAACAAACAAAGCCTCATCTTTCCATCCATATCCATTCCAACATTTTGTAAATAAATAAAGCCGATTTGACGCAGTTTATTTACTATAGTATTTGACATCTCTTGATTAGAGAGCAGGTGGCACAGTGGCACAGTGGTAAGCAGGTCCATCTCACAGCAAGAAGGTCCTGGGTGTGATTCCCGGGCTCGGACGTTCCTGTATGGAGTTTGCATGTTCCCCCCATGCTTGCATGGGCTTCCTCCGGCTACTCCAGTTTCTTCCCACAGTCCAAAAACATGCACAATTGGCTGTTCCAAAGGTGTCAGAGTGATTGTGAATGGTTGTGTGTGTTGCCCTGCGATGGACTGGCAAGCTGTTCAGGGTGTACCCCGCCTTCGCCCAGTGTCGGCTGAGATGGGCGCCAGCCTCGCCACAACCTTAATTAGGATTAAGCAGCTTAGAAAATGAACAGATGAATTAGACGACAAACACATGCAAAGAATTTCAGTGAACTGGCCCTTTAATCAGATTCCTCAGTGTATTAATAGATGGTGTAGAGGCTGTATAGCACAACAGAGTCTACGATGATTAAATGCCTAAAACTTCATTATTGTTACTAGTAAACTGACAATGTGTACAGTGTGCATATTACATTCTGCAAATGGGTCAAGTATTTCTGCTCATTGCTTCATACTCATTCAAGGACAGACTTTCTTCATACCCTTCCTGGCTTGTTTCATGTTGCGTTAGGAGAAAAAAAATCACTTGTCTGCAGCAGCAGCTGCAAACACAGCTAAAATGGAGACGCCCTGTGGCAGCAGTGACCAGATTTTAAATGCAGAGAGATCAATAAATAAGACTTGGAGAAGCACTGGCGCTCTGTGTGTGTGTGTGTGTGTGTGTGTGTGTAATGGTTTATGATAACTAGTGAGATGCTGGGCTTCCAGTGATAGCAGCTGTCCCTTGGCTATGAATATGCAAGACCTTACTCAACACCCTGCCCTTTCTCCCTCTTCCCCGTCAGCTCTTCTGAATACAGCACACACTCTTCAGCTCCAGGATGCTAATGGAGGGTAGCATGCAGGCAAAACAGCCCTAACCTCATCCCAATTTACACAGTAAAGCAGATCTTCACATCAGCATCCCAATTCCGTTACCAAAACATCACAGCCAATTATAAGAAGAGATAGGCAGATTGATAGGCAGGTCAACAGATTTTTATGGTAGTTTCCTGCTTTGCTATTTCAAAAAAGTTATTTTAAAAAATTCCGTTAAACTGTCACCTCATGTACGAAACAAAAGAGGTAACAGTATACACCCTGAAGTCAAACCATACACTGGTGTTACAAACCAAAATTTGTTTTCCCTGTGATTAAACAGCAGTTCGTGAACATCTTCACCTTGGAAAAAAAATTTATATACACTTTCAACAATACCAGTGTAGGCCTGAGAAAGCAAAAGAGATAAAAGAACCTCCCCACTACATTTCTAATATATCACCTCTCTATAATACCTCTTCTGCTAAATCAATCAGAACGTGTCGACCATCTCTGACCTAGAAACAGACGTGTGCCAAATCTCTACTGATCACAAACATCAATCAAAAATAAATAAATAAAAATAAAAACCTTGCAGTTAATTATTTACTTCTGGGCTTTGCTTGTTTTTGTGCCACCCTAAAACTCCATGTTAATGACTCTGATTAATGAGAACATGCTTCTATAATTACAGATGGGTTGAACTCAATTTTAAAACAAGCCCATCACTTGTTTTATAATCCACCCCGTGGTGGAAGAAACCTGAAAGGAAAATAATGACACACCACCACCTCTCCTTGGATTCATTATCTGATCCCAGATTTCAAGATGGCTGTGATTCATTCATCAACACTCAGGATATCTATAAGAAAACAATCATGTTTCCTTTTAAAAGGCCATAAATTCTTAAAAGGTTCTGCACCAGGCTCCAACTGAATTGCTTTCTCATTGCAAGTAATTGCCATTCACTTCAAGGCAAACTCTGAGTGTGGTCTTAGTTACAAACTACAACATTTAACACCAGTAACAGCCATCCTGAACACGGCGGCCAGCTTTTTTGTTTTACAATTGACAAGATTGAGCTTGAATGTGGAACAATTTAGTTATTTTCCTCATCTAAATAGGAAGAGCCTCAGGAAAGCAGTTCTCTCTGTGTGGTATTCTGAGGTTACCAGGACACAAGGTGTGTACCATGCGCAAACACCATGGTGTTATTTTTCATCATTTTAAATACTGAGCAGAGTCACTGAATCCACAGTAGAGCTTTACTGTCTCCTTATTCCGAAAGCATCCTCAATAAAGACACTGTTGAATAAATATGAGGTAATATGATGACCTTTCAAGCTGTGCATCTCGTTGATTCTTCTGCATTTATAACATCCATCTGCACCACTGGTCTGTCAGGTTGAGTAAATAATAAACTAGATTCCAAAGTGAATCTTCATCACTATGAATAAACTAACAGCAAATTGCTTTTACTTTCATCACATCACTCTTGGGGTCCTGATTCTTACTGACCGGAATGTTTTCTATAACAAATATCTTCGTCTACTTTTTTTTTTTTTTTGCAGTTACAATCCAAGTAATATCAGGTACTAATTTGTCTCACAGACATTCAACAACATTATCTGAAAGTCAAGCCCAATTATTGCTAAATTCCTAGTTATATAGGAGGAGTAGAACGCTTCAGGATGTGGTGTAATGAGAAAGTAATCAACTCTGGGGTATAGTAGCAGCTCTCCACTTTGCATTACGCCACCTTTCTGTTTATTCTTTTCTCGTTCGGTATGGTACATTACTTTTAATTTTACTGATGGGCACCATCAAGAAATGACTGTATTGTGATAGGACTATTTATATTTTCAGCTAACTGAATGTCATGAGTATAGTGACGTAACAGAAACATCAACTCTGTTCCAGAAATGCCTGCTGCAGCAGTGTTTTTACCCCATGAATCCATCAACGAAGTGTCTGTACAATATAGATGATACACAGAACTAGCTTAATAAATATGAGGCCTGTTATATTACAATCATACTGTGGGAACAAATGGGAGATGGAGGAGCAGATACCCAGTCACTTGTGGAGAGGGCTGGGGGGAAGGGAAGGGGGGGGGGGTTTGTGGCCTTTATTGACTCAAAACCTCTGCAAACAGCAGGAAAAATATCTGGGAAAAAAGGTAAAAATATAAGGAACAAAAATAAAGCAAGCAAAAGTAAAAGCATGGGAGAGCAGCACTGGAGCTCATGAAACAGTGTCCTGTGTTGGGAACAGCACAGTTGTCTGTTGAGACAAAAATGACCGCAGGTGTCTGCATGCATTTTGGCTCTGAACATTATTATTACTATAGTATTATTAACAGATATAATGCTGACTATTGTTATTGTAAAAAGGTCAGAAAATATCACAATGTCATTTTTTAGGTCACATCGCTCAGCCCTAGAGAAAACTACTCTCTAGTAGAAATGATCTAGCTGAGTTGTTTTCATGAGGCTGTAAAAGAGCAGTGGTTAAAAGGTGGCACTGTGTGAAAAGGAACTGGCCTTGGTTGATCCGACATTCTTTAGGCTGTATCCGACAGTCAACCTGCCATGGACCGTCAACTACACGTGTTTATATTTAATAGCTTCGTTTTGAAATCTTTACTTGTCTGGAAAACTACTGAATAAATTCCTTGGGAAACATTTCAAACACAAAACAAGCCCCGACAGCTCTACTCTTCTCTCCTTCACTCGCTTTAGCTGAGATACTACAACAAGTATATCAAGACCTTGTTTTGTGTTCAGCTGCTGTACCGCTAAAAAAGCAACAATGGCCATTTGTTTGCACTACAATTTGAGAGAGTGAGTGTGGGTGCGTGTGCCTAGTGAGCTTCTGAATAAGAAAGAGAGGGGGGGGGAGAGAGAAAGAAAGCAGGGGGAGGTTGCAATTCATTTCCACTAATGGTTTCCAAGCATCTCCACAGAATCAAGCAGCTGTCAACTGAATGCCTCAGAGTGGCAAGCTGCATTTCCCAGAAGAGACGAGCAGCACATCAGAACGCTCAGCAGAACAGATGCTTCATTCCTTATATTAGCCTCTCCATAAAAAACAAACAGCAAACAATAGAGCTGTGGATGTTGCCACAAAGTATAACAACTCAGTCAAGGAAGATTCAGTCTTAAACAAAACAGGACAACGTTTATACTGTACTGTAGTTTATGGACTTGGGCTGTGTCGTGTGCAGTGGCGTTTTCTGTGTAAGGCGAGTTGTGCGATTTGATGAGGAGCACAAAGCCTCTGAGCTGTGTCCATTGATGAGAAATACCCTCTTCAGTAGAGAAAGACCTGGGGCATTTACAACTCCAGCCTCTGTCACACACAAGAATGCCTGTTAGCGCAGGCTGAAAAGACACGGTTAAATTGAGCCTGTTTCAAGGCTCAGCCTCAGCTCATGCTTACACATCGCATCAGCTTTAAAAGGTACGAGACATAAAGTCCTCTGTTTTACAACTTAATAATGACACATTTAAATATATTTCATTATTACTGACTGATCTAGTTATACAGGTGATGCCTGTTGAGATCTGTTCAACAAGGGAACCAGGAACAAGGAGTCTCAAGCAGCAACAGACAGAACAAGTAAACGGATTGTTTAAATGTCTTTCCCCTCCTCCAATCCTTATGGATGTCACAGTATCTATCTCCATTCAACCGCGCCGTAATCACAACCGTGTTGGCCATGTAACACAGCCGATCACACACACAACACACGTTTTACCTCAGGCTTAAGATCAGGTACAATAAAGTTAGTAGCATAAGAATTTCTTACATGAGTAGTATTTAGGATGTTTACTGCTTAAGATTAGAATATTATATAAACCCAAAAAGGGTACTGACTTTTTCAGTCTAGGTATTAATATCAAGGCATGAAGGTTGCACTACAATGCATACTTTTCCCTGCGAAAATGATATAAAAAAACAAATTAGAAAGATCCACAAGTTAAACTTGTTTAGTGTAGTGATCTGTTTCAGTTGAGCAAATTCAAACAAATTAACAAAATCAATCTCACATCAACACACAACCCTTTCTAACCCTCTTCACTTAACAACACTAAACCACTCTACTGCGAAGGTTTAAAAGTGGAAAAAGAGGAGAAAAAGACAAGAAAAGTGACAAATTTGAAGTGTTTGAAAGTGTTACAAGATCAGTAAAGGTGACAGGCTGAAGGAAACAAAGAATTCAAATGAGCGGAGGAAGAGAATCTGCAAAGGGGTTTGCAATGCATGCCAAAAACACAAACAAACAAATGTAAACAAGCTCTCCTTTCAGGAATGCTTCCATTATTCCAACACTGCTTTAAAAGCTGCACATGACAGCACTTGCTCATATGTAAAACAGATATTCAGATATTCAGATATTCAGATAGATAGATAGATAGATAGATAGATAAATAGATAGATAGATATTATCCAGGGTTTTATTAATAATGCACTCAATCAGACAGATATACACATTATTTTGCTGAATGCATTTTAAAAAAAAGTTGCTGATCAACTACAAAACTGCACAAAACTTCTCTAAAATAAATATTTCAGTTTTCTTCCTCTTGTAGCTCTAAACACACCGGTGTATTTCTTGCCCAGTTGTTTCTAAGCTCATGAAAGAAGTGTGGAGTTCAGAGACAAAAGAGGTCAGCAGTCTGAGTCTGAGTGCTGAGATTAGCCAGCCGTGTTAGCATGATCATTTCACTACAAATTAACCGCTCGCCTCAAACAAATGAAATCACACTAAGCAAATCACACACAAACAGCTGAACAAGTTTTAAGAAAAGGCTTGCCTGGCTTGCTGGCAGGTACCTGGAGCTTTATCTTTAAGAAACTTAAAACCCAGAAGTCATCGTGTGGTGTGTATGTGTGTGAATATTGTATCTTTTCTGGGAGTTCGCTTTAAACACCAGTGACTGAGAGCTAATCAGCACAGCGATAGTAAACAATCCGAATAAACAGCCCCAGCTGTAACACCACTAGTTTATGTACAGAGCAAAGACACACGCCGTGTTTAAAACCCTGGGAGAAGAGGTTATGTCTTCCTTAAAAATATGATGATTTCAAAAACAAAATCAACAACAACATATAAAAATCCTACCTGTTTGTTTTCACCTTTAGTTGAGTGTTTAAACCGCAGCTTCCAGCGTCTTCATACACATCAGTGTTTCTTCCTGATTTATAAAAAGCGACGCGCCAGTGAGCAGATGTCAGACCCGGAGACTGGAGAGAGAGAGAGAGAGAGAGAGAGAGAGAGAGAGATAAAAGAGAGACTCTTCACACACTGTTCACTTCTGCTCCGTTTCAGCCAACAGCTGTGACGTCACACTTTCCGTCTGAACGCCTGCATTTATTCAAAATACAAAAAACTCCCAAACTTCTAGCATAACAGGTTACACACTGTATTCTCTCTCTCTCTATCTCTCTCTCTCTCTCTCTCTCTCTCCCTCTCTCTCTCCCTCTCTCTCCCCCCTTCCTGATGATGATTATACACTGTCGTTGCTCAAACAATGCATACTGAATGCATATATACAAAATGGTGTCAGGAAGGGC
>JBCNYG010000012.1:27703280-27714846 GCA_039654305.1 Porochilus rendahli | reverse complement strand
TAACAATAGTTCAATCTGGACCAGATCTGGATGAAACTTGGTTTGACATCAAAGCTTCTGATCCTATATATACAATTCAAGTTTCTTTCAAATCAGATGTGTTTGACAAAAAATTATTTTAATTATATTTTTTGTGATGTCATCAATCTGTGAATTCTTACTAAAATTTAATGGGAACATTCTGGGGTGATCACCTCCCCATCATAAAAATGGTAGACAAAAAGTTGCTAACACACAGACAGACAGACATAAATCCACACTGATGAAACGATAACTTCATAGGCAGAGAACAAACAACATTGTTCCAGCATCACAATGCCCTACGCACGAAGCAAGTGATGACATTGTTTACTATGGTTCGAGTGTACAGAGTTGACCTCAATTGGCCTGTACAGAGACCTAACATCAACTCCACTGAAGGTTGGAATGTGGGACTGCACACCATGTCTACTCATTTGATATCAGTCCCTGACCTCAATTTATGCTCTTGGGGCTGAATGAACAAATCTCTACAGTCCAAAATATAGTTTTTTCCAGAGGTTATTACATGACGAGTACATATGAGATTGATGTTTAGGTGTTTGTTTACCTCTGGCCTTATAGTGTATGTTGTGTAAACAACAGTACATTTCTGCTCTAAATTCATTTTGTACAGTTTGTCTGTTGTGTAGTTTGATCTTGCATTTTCCAATATTTTTTTAATACATTGATTATTCACTGTCCACTTCATAGCCTGATGGCATTTAAAGCTTCGGGAGCTTAAAAACATCAATATCTGGGGTTTTAGTGTAATTAGTCTGTGTAATGTCAGACATTTTTCTTCCTATGGAAAATATGTACACGGTAAATGTTTCTCATGAGAATACAGAAAAGGTCTTCTCTGTAAAACAAAAAAACAAAAAAACAAACAAACAAACAAAAAATATATATATGATTTTTTATACTAAATGAGACTGGTTTGATATTGATGTGCTACTTCTAACTTTATTTGTAATGTTAATATAAAGTATCTGACATTTAAATGTGACATTGTTACACCGTAGGCCAGAAGAGTCTAACAGTCTACAATGTGCCATCAGTTAATAATGACCTTTTCAACTTGAAGTGATGGCTACGAGCTATAATCTCGCTCTAATCACCATGACATCTAATTATCATATTTACATGATCTTTATTGTCGCAGAGGTCACGTCAAGGTCAGAAGATCAGAAGCGCAGAAGTTTAATGAATAGACAGCATGATTTCTGTGAATCTACTTGTGCATGTTGTACTTTATTAGTATACAGTACACAGGTATATTTTAATACAATTTGTAATAGATTGCAATACACTGACATTACAGTGCCGAAAAGAAAAACAGCAGATTGTTGGAACAGCATTGCCGAAAGCCTCCTTGTCATGTGGTACATAAAAAGTAAACCTATATTAATGTTTCTGATAAGATCTCACTTTGGCAGTTTGCTTTAAATAAACACAGCATTCATAATCAGGATGATGTTTTGTGACAGAACTGGAGTCATCTTCACCTTAAAGCTGTGATATGAATAAAGAATCGTGTTGATGTGGGGAGACAAATAAATGTAAGCACACCCTTTCCTTTATTATCCTTCTCTGACAGCCAGATTAATTCTATTTTGTTTTTGCTGCATTAATTGGGTCAGGGTAAAAGACAATCAGGGAGCAGATAGGACAGGGATCCTGCATGAGACACAGATGGAAGAAAGCTTCTGGCTGCACATTTGCAAGAACGGAAAATAATGAAGTGTCAGAAAACAAAGACATGACTGTTGGTTTGCAGTGTAGTAAAATGTCTTTGTTCTATAAATGTATCATTATCAGAATCAATGCTACAATACTGGAGTTGTGTAAAAACAGTTTGGACTGAATTATTTCATTAAAGCATTTAAAACTATATAAATATAACAGAGAACATCAAATAGGCCAATCTCTGAAACAAATAATATGATGTGAACAGCAGTTATAATAACCTATCTTGCAATCATGCCTCCATGCCAGCTGTCATGACATGGCATGCCGTATTAATGTTCATCACTGTCCGTTTTAATTAGCAATTTCAGGTCAGCTCTAGCGCCTTTAGGCAGCAGCACAAAGCAGAGATGTGTGAATGAGATTCTTTTTGCGTTATTTGATCAAAAATAGGCCATTAGAAGCATAATCATAATGGTGACAAGCCTAGTGTGATGCATGCTCCCTACAAACCATCCATCTTGAGAGGAACAGGCCACAGCAGGCGAGAGAGAGAGAGAGAGAGAGAGAGAGAGAGAGAGAGAGAGCATACAGAGGAAAGATAAGACAAAAGCTGAAAGCTGTCAAAGAAAAAAAAGCACCATGCCATGCAGGCCAAGGTAATTAGAATGAAAGCTTGGGCCATCGTTCTCATGCATAGAAAGAGGACGTGTTTTTTTTCCCCCTCCAGTTATACCAAGAATTCCATTAATTAAGTTAATCACCTCTACGCATGATAAGAAACATGCAATTTAAGAAAACCAATGTAAGAGCACAGTGCTAGAAGACAGACAATTTGCTCATTTCTTAATCAGGGGATATTAGCTATTGTCCAGTCCATTGTTTTTATTAATGACTCAAATGTGATAGTTAAAATAAGGGAATGTAAATATGCTGTACTGCACTCTGGCACTTTTTTTTTTTTATGTATACTGCATCTGTGCAAGACTTGCATTTAATCAAGCTGACAACACTAGAGCAGGGAGCCTACTACTGCATGATCATGATTTTTCCAAACAGCACTGCCACTGTCTTTCTCCCAGAGACTACTGTTTGCATGCTGGCTTGTAAAATAAAACCGCCAACATATAAGAACCGGGAGGTTTCATTTCTCCTATTGTTACTTCAATTTCTTCCATTTCTTAGGCAGCAATTGCACTTCTTCCCAATATAAATTAGGCCTTTGTTGCATTTGGACATCTCTTTTCTGTTGTCTGGATGTAAGAGGTTGCAGTGGTCTCTTGACCCCTGGGAAAGTGACAACAAAGAAAGGGGGTAAAATGCCAGAAAGTATTTGTGCCTTCAAAGACAATCTGCACAGAAGAAATGGAGAAGGAGAGGAAAAACGTGGGGGAAGTTGGAAGGGGTACATTTCTTAACTTATAAAAACCATTTATCTTTGCTCTCATTTGACATTGTAGAATCAGGAAGTCATACCTCCGGAAGGCATGTGTGCAGTGTTTGAAACACAGTTTGACCTAACAGCTATTCTGCTGATGATTCACTCCATGCAGATAAGACTGCACACGCAGGCACACACACACGCACACACACACACACACACACACACACCAACCCTGACTGCGTTGCTATTACAAAGAGTATGATTATGAGAAATCACAGGACACAATGTTCCATGACTCTTGTTACTCCAAACCCTGTCAACCTCAGACTGATATTCACAAGTGATATTAAGGAGAAATGGTGGGAGTGGGTCAGCTGGCAATAAGCAGACATACTATGAAATGCACACCGTGCATTACTCGTGCATAACTGTACTCATCAAAAAAAAAAAAAAAACGTACTTTTGCTATTCTTCTAAGCAGCACATTCGAAGTGGCTTAAATGCATACCTTCATAGGCAGCATTGTGAGATCCAGTTTCAGCTGCATCTCAAAGGCAGTTCAGAGTGAGACAGGAAATATGTGTGTCATAACAAAATCAAGCTGTTTCTGTGTACTTGCTGACCTGCACTTAGTCAAGTGGACTTTGGAGTAGCTATTACAATGACAGAAAGTGGCTGTTGTTCATAGCATTCTGCAGTTCAAAGCCACAAGTCTCAACAGCGGAAAATGTATAAATACAGGCTAACCCTACAGAAAAATCTGGCTTGGTCTGGCCAGATACCAGCTACCAAAACACAAGCGGATGGTCAAACCAGTTTTGCCAGCTGATAAATGCTGAGAGGTGGAACAGTTTTCTGAGTTACTGCCAGTTATTCACCATCATGGATAGTACTTGTGATACTTGTGAGAAAATAACTCTATAGTAAAGCAAAAAAACTTCCACTGACTAATTTGGTCAAGTAAGAAAGGAAGCTAGCAAAGTGACCAGTCCCATGTTCCCTACTCCTTATAAAATTATTGGATCTTCAAAGTAGCAATTTATGATTTCACATTTTCAATGTTAATAGGGTTAGGGAACATAGGTAGTGGGGAGCAGAGATATATTACATGTTGGCAGATGCTCAAGCAGATGCCCAGAGTCAGCTGAGATGGGCGCCAGCCTCCCCGCGACCCTAATTAGAAATAAGCGGTTCAGAAAATGAATGAATGAATGAAATGTCAGTTTTAATGTGTTCAGTTATGTGTTCAAAATGTGACCATCATGTTGTTCACAGGTGCCACACGCTAAATGAACGATCATAGAATAACCAAACCTTTTTTAATACTAATACACCATGGATTATATTGTTCTTTCTGCATTCATTCCTTAATTTATTTGCTGAACTGCTTACTGGGGTCGTAGGAGGCAGGAGCCAGAGTATCCAGAAAAAACCAACACAAGCATAAGGAGAACCTGCAGACTCCACACAGAAGTGGCCTCACCAAGGCCAGGAATCAAAAACAAGACCTTCTTTTTACATCCTTTCTCCAATTCTATTTTGGGCTGATGTGGACAGGGTTAAAGGTCGTGAAGAATAAAGTAAAGTGTAAAGTGAAGAATATGCTTCGTCTTTGTGTGGTAATGTCTGAGTAACCTACCCTTCACTGATAGTGCCTAGGACACTATGAAAACTCTAAAACTATAAAAGGGTGACCCAAAACAAACTCCTTTATTTCAAAGATAAATACATTTTAAAAAGGGTTAAAGATGATACAGATTACATTTTGTGGGTTTTATTCATCATTATTTGTACACATATAACAATAATTCATCCTTAACCTTTTATAAATTACCTTTTAAATGAGACACAGCGCACTCTAGTGGTCCTTATATAACTTCACATTCTTAACAAACGAGTGAAATATAAATGCATATGAATACAACATAAGCACTGTGGCAGATTTGTCAGTCTCAGAATAAGTTATTTTCCATACAGAACACAGTACTAGGCATTCCTGGCCATGCAGTATATTCTAGACATTGTCACAAGCTGCAGTTCCTTATGCAACAGTAATAAAACCATAAGCCTTGAATTCAAGCAGGCTAGGCCTTATCTAATAACTCTCACTTCACGCAAGTACGATAAGACAGCACATGCTACATTACAAAAACATGCACGACATTAATACAGATAACACAGGAAGTCACTCACTACACTTCGAATCAATGGAGAGGAAACAAGAGTGAACTTGTCTCCTATGGGCTATGTCTACGAGGAATTGTTGATTGAAGTATGCGCACATCTTACATTCAAGGATTAAGCTGCATTAAAATTTCAGAATAAGAAATTTCCCAGTTTCAGAATAAAAATACAAATCTATATAAGTGCAGTTATAATCTATATTAGCTCTATCATTCCCGACGTACTGACACTGGGTGAAGGCAGGGCACACCCTGAACAGTTTGCCAGGGCAACACATACACAACCATTCATTCTCCCACTCACACCTAAGGTCGATATGGAACAGCCAGGTAGCCTAATATGTCTTTGGACTGGTGTAGGAAACCGGAGTACCCGGAGGAAATCCACGCAAGCATGGGTAATACATGCAAACTACACACAAAAACATCCTATCCTAGGAATCAAACCCAGGGCATTCTTGCTGTGAGCGGGACATGCTAACCTCTATTAGATACTGGCAAGAAGAATTTATTTTTCACATATTTTTTACATCCCAGCTTGTCGGGAAGTTGGCATAAGCCATGATATAGCTCCCATCAAGCAGTGAGAGACCATGCTCAAACCCATATGATGACAGTGCTGGGGCTTGAACTCCCACCATTCTGATCAGTAATCCAAAAACTGAACTGTTTACCCACCAATAAAACTCTTTAGCAAACAAAACTGTCTGCATGCACAAATATTAAACTGCATGTATTGCCTTACATTAAACCTCTGACACAAAAATACAAGTGGGAATAAGAAAGATTAAAACTTTTATTCTTTATTAAACATCAACATTCATTTTTACGCAACTTTCAATGCCAGTAATCAATAGGACTGCAGTTAAAGGTTAACAAAGTAGGGTGCATGTACACAAGCAAAGAAATCTGCAATTGAACAGCTTTATTAATCTGGTAGAATAAAGCAGAAAATCAACAAGAATGTGGTTCACAAATTTTTTTCAATCACTACATAAATAAAATATACCAAACAAAGTGCAATCGTGAATAGAACAGTACCACTAATGCTCATTACACTATAAAGATTTGCTGATTATTTCATTCACATTCCTTTCCAAGGCACTTCTCTTTTAGATTATATAACTACACAACCCTGCTAATATTAGAAATTCATCATACAAACTGCGCCGGTGGGTGGGAGGTGGTTAGGAAGTCAAGAAAACAATAGAAATCCCTTTATCATATCAGACAGACATTCAGTATAAAACCAGACGGCCTCCAAAAGTCAGTTTTCTTGAAGCCCAACATGTTTGTTAGTCTCTATGCCATTCTGTGCTATTTAAAAAAAAGAAAAAAATCAAACAGTTTAAAATACTGGAACACTACTATGAAAAAGGAGGCATCTAAAAAGTGCAAAGAGCAAGAACACAACAACTGTGACCTGAAAAATCAGCTTTACAAATACCTGGACAATCAGGACACTTGAGATCGAAGGATTAAGGAAGGTGCTGTCATTATTTATGCAACATCTAGAATTTAAATCACTCCTGTTGCTCCTGTACAAATACTCATGGAAATTTGAGCCAAGAAATTATCATCCTGAATTACTTCACTCCTCTGCTTTCTGTGATACATTAACCACAGCATACAAACAATGGATCACTCACATGGACCCAGAGCTACTCACTAACTGCATATTCACTTCAGAGAACAGGAATCTATAAAGAACAGCTGACTTTACAATATGTAACTAATATTCCATAGTGTCACATTATTTCTCATGGACTGTAACTGAACCCACAATCATCAAGCTCCAAGGCTCAGGACGTTTCCTCAAGCTCTTCGGTCTCCACCAAGCACGTCTGATCAGCTGAGGGTGATCTAAATGGAGGATGGTACTCGAAGGAGGGGAACAGTGATGAGCCGGAGCTGTTCCTTTGGTGGAAAAACCACACAACTGTAGACACTCCCAGAATAGCAACCACACTCAGAATGACTAGTGCTGAGAGGAGAGGACTCCCGTCTGAACAAGGGACAAAATAACTCACGTTAAACCATATTCAGCAAAGCTTTGAATATTTTTGGATGGGAGACAAATGAAAGGAAAAACCATTAAAAATATGCAATGCTAATGGGTACAGAGTCATCATGGAAAAGTTCACTCGCTCCACGACAGAAACATTTCATCACAGGATAAAGGTGAGCACTCAAAAGAACTTTGTACTGTTGTGCAGAAACTATTTGGCCAAACTATGACAGGAAAACATCTTGCTCTTTAGCTCAAATCACGAGTTTTTCATTTAATTTGTCGCCCATGTTTGTATCCAGACAAATCAAGGCAAAAAAAAAAAGGCAACACCATACTTACTCTTTTTCTGAATTACAACAGCCTCTGCAAATAAATAAACAAATAAATAAACCAACAAACTCTAAACATTTTCTACAATACACAACACATTGTAATAATTCTCAAGAATGGAGCTGTTGGCTTACTCTGGGCTGTCTCACACACCACTCCATGCTCATTTTTCATAGAGCAGCTTACGTTCTCCCATTTGCCAGTGGTTGAGTGCAACACCACACATTTATCCATTACGGGAATGTCCCAATCAGGTGAGCCCCCTTCCACCCAATTCGCAAAGCTCACAGGAGTGTCATCATTCCATTTAAACTGATCATCTAGCACAGACAGACAACAAGGTACATACACAACTAGCGTGAGAAATCAATGAATCGACACAAACATAACCTACAAAATGAATGATTTCAGTGAAAGGGTTTCTACTGTACATCTTGTCTAACATTAAGAATCAGGCATTAATAAATTAAAACTGAAGACATGCCAGCACCGTATATACTATACATAATTATCTGGTGTCAGAGCCATGCACTGAATTACATGTTCGTGGAGTCTTTTGCAGTAACTACTGACAAATCTCTAAAAATAACAGGATGTTAACGATGTGAAGCGAGAGGAGGCTGTATTATTCCCCTTTTGACAGCACAGCTGGAGGTGTTTTTATGCAGGGATAAATTCCATACATTACTTTATCACCAGTCTGATGCTGCATTAAAAAGTTTACAGATGCCTGTAAAGTGAGTCTGCTAAGAAATTCATTTGTTTATATGTTCTCTTTGACCCCTAACTCAATTTTTCATTAAAGTCCAACAGTCTATGAAAAATAATTTTTACCGATACTAATAGATAAATGAAAAAAACAAAACAAAACAAAACTGTAACTGATGAACACTTTTGAGAACATTAAACACAATTAATCTGCAAACTAAATAACAAAAACAACACTAATCGTCAAGTCTGCTAAAGCAATTATGTTCACATGAACTTTATCCTTAATGCGCACAAGAACTCTGCTCATGCCTTTCCGGTTACAGATTCCTCCCTGAAGCCATATTCATGGAACTGATGCGAAACGACCTGTTTGACTGGTACACAGATTGAAATGACAAACATTAGGCCCTACCATCACTGTCATAATATAATCCTAGCCAGATGTTCACATTGTCTTTCCAGACGTTAGGGCTGTACTGCACGACGAAGTTGTTAACTGCAGCGTTGCGCACCGTCAGAAGGGCTGATGAAGAAAATATGGAGAGAATGGATGGTTAGGAGATCACATTTATCATCGCCTATTTAGAAACAGCATGCAGAAAAGCCAAAGCCTCATACCAAAGCCTTGGCACATATCCTTAGCTTTCACTATGGAGTAACTTTTGACAACATCCTCTTCTCCGTGGACAAAGTGATAGCAATTCCGACCAAAGGGCACCCATGTTCTCCCATCAGCTGGACAATCTGTAGACACATTGAGATAATCGGGTAGTGAGTGTGGGCAGATTTTAGATAGGGATACTTAGAGAAATTAACAAAGAACTAATCAGACATTAAAGAGAAAATTCTATAATGAGCACATAAAGAGAATAAACAATGCTTTATGAATGAATATAAATAGAGAAAATGAAAGCTTTTTATGCCCCAGGTAAAAGTAACAGGGATATTAAATATTTACTGTTTTATTTAAAAATGTATTTTGGTTTAGGCCTGAGGATACGAATACTCGAAACACTAAACTACAACAAAAAATGTCAGTGCTTTACACAGGAATCTGGGCTTACAGGGGACACCAGTGTAAAGAAACCAGACAGTCACATTTCCGCTTGCAAAGCTGCTGCTTACTAGAGGTTTTTTTTTTTGTACAATTCTTGGTGAACTCTAGAGACTGCTGAGTATGAAAATCCCAGGAGATCAGCAGTTCCTTAAAAACTCGAAGCAGCCCATCACCAACAACCATACCAGTCAAAGTTACTGTGATCACAATTTCCCTGGGCTGGTGTTTGAAGTAAACTTTTACCGAAGCACTTGACTGATATTTAAATTATTTTCTGAAGTGCACTGCTGCCACATGATCGGATAATCACATGGATCTCCTAAAATCTTCACATAGCATGGGGAATACACACATAGCACCATTGGATAAGCAACCAATCTATAGCCAGAAATGAACTAATTTAATCAAAGCCATCAGAAAAGATTAACTAGACTGGTTCTTGATGACTGAAAGGCTACAATAACTCAAATAGCCACTCTTTATAAGGTATTTGGTAAACAGAGAAGCATTTCAGAATGTACATCAAATCTCAAAGCAGATGGGCTGACAATCTCTTCAACCACATTCTGTTCCATTCCTGTCTGAGTGAGTGAATACATAAAATGAAGTAAAAACATAAAATGAAAAACAAATAAATAAAAAGGTTTATAAATAAAAAGATAACTTAGTAAATAACAAAACAAATACATATACATATAAGGCTACAGAGGGCACAGGCCCAGTGAATGTTTGGAAGAATGTCACTTGGTCTGATGAATCTCAATACTTTGTTACAGTTTTACACCTTTGACTCCATGGACCCAAACAGTATTGTATCCGCATTTTTTTTGCACATATTGGGCATCTTAATAATGATAATAATAACAATAATAATAAGGTATCACCTGAATGGTACAGCCTATCAGACTACTGATTGTGTATTCCTTTATGAACAAAATGTACCCATCTTATAATGGTATTGCAGCATTACAATACGGCAATTCTCAAAACATCACTGACTTTATTCCATGAACCATGAAATAATTTAGTGCACTACAAATCCAGTAAAGCCCCCCTGGAATGTGAACTAAGGACAAGTAGTTTTTGTGCAATTATTTTATGGTCTGTTTTTTTAATAAAAAAAAAAGGTACCAAACATGAGATCATAATGTTTCTGTATTATATTTCCAAGCTGTTTAACTTTCAGGTAAATGGGTATAACATTTGAATTAGGGTCAACAGGCAATGGTGGCTTAGTGGTTAAGGCTCTGGGTTTCTGATCAGAAGGTCAAGTGTTCAATTCCCATTACCACCAAACTGACACTGTTAGGCCCTTGAGCATGGCCCTTAACCCTGCAGCTCAGTTTTATAAAGAAGATAAAGATATAATTCACTTGACAAATAGCATCAAATGTAAAAATGTCAACAGGATCTTATCATATACAAGTTTAACATCTGTAAGCTAATGTGAAACAGAATAAAGGCACCTCAAATGTCACAATACTGTCAGTTAATGCTGGCACACATGTTTAGATCTTGATGACCTCCACTTTACATCTCATGTGGGGTAACATTTTTATTTAAAAATAAAAATACAAATAAAAATACAATCCTTAGTGTACTTCAGTGGAATCTGCCCTCACCAGATCTAAATCCAGTTCAGCACCTCCTGAATGTGGTCCAAGGGATTTTTTGCAGCATGGGCGAATAGCTGACCGACCTGCTGCCATTATTTTATTCAGATGATGTCTACATGGACCCAAATCTCACTGTACATGCTCTACAAAATATAGTTAAACACCGCTAGATCAAAGCAGCTTCTAAATGACTACTAATGCAGCCTGGCAGACAAACATTTGTTGACCAGTTTGCTGAAGTACCGATGCAGCCAGAAAATAACTTGATAGTCCAGTTCAGGCCAGGTTGTGGAAGCTGGTTTGCTAAAACGCCATTTTTCAGGAGGCTGGTCAACAAGTGCTTTCCCCCACCCCAAAGCCTTACTGTTGTGTAATGTTCCTCAAAATGATTTGGGTGCAATGTTGCATTAGTAGCAATAATTCAGAAACGGTTTTGAATCAGGCATATTGGTGTTTACAATACAAATCTCTCACACTTTTATAAGAATATACAAATACAGATATTTGTATGTGTGATACACATATACACACTCACTTATTTACTCTCTCACTCTCTCACTTACTCTC
>JBCNYG010000012.1:27549792-27566861 GCA_039654305.1 Porochilus rendahli | reverse complement strand
TTTTTCCCAGCTTTGTTATATATATATATATATATATATATACAATATGCAGTAAATTTGAGTTTGAAACACTTTGTGATTCTTCTTGCTCTTTTTTTTTCAGGGGAAGTGAAATGTTGCGAGACTGCACACCAAAAACAGGAAGCAGAAAGGTTGTCACCTAGTATTCAGTGGCCTAGCAACTGCTCCACTTCCCACAGGACTAACTATATCCAGGTAGGTGTGTCTCTGAATTGGTCACAGGTAAACTGTAATCCTTATTAGGCTACCATCTTTATCCATATTGAATTAATAAATATCACATATTAAGTTTCGTCTACTGGTGCAACATGTATGCATCATAGATTTGCTGATAGTGTAACACACATTTTGATTGTACATCTTTTATGAGTGTTAATTCTCTGCTCAGTAGTAGAGTCCTGGCTCATCTTTTTTTTTAAGTTTGATATTGAGAGGTTCTGGAAGTAGAATATGTGCATACAGAACAGTAACTATGCATACTCATATAATTTATAATTAATAGTTGTTAAATTCTGAAATACACCTTTCTTTTTCTGATTTTATTAGTAGAAAGCAGGCAGAAAATCCACTGACATTGCCTAAGCTGCTTTCCCACTTATCCACAGTTCATTCTTGGGTTAAATAGTGAGAAACGTGAGAAAAAGATGTAGTTTTTTTTTCACAGTTTGATATCATTTCTCAGCACTATCTGTCCATAGTGAGAATTTTTCTCTAATTGAATCCACCATTATAATTTTTCTCAATTGTTTGAGGCTTGTCATAGTTAACAACAGGGGGCGCTACAGCATAAGGTTTACACGAGAACGGTGGTTGTGGTAATATAGAAAGAAAGTATTCTAAATTAAGGAAAATATCTTTGCACTGGCATAACTACAAAATGTGTACATTGCTACAAAGTCATGTTTTGGACCATTTAAATGATTGAGTTCAGTAAAGAACAACATTAGATGTTTTTCTGACATATAGCATGTATTGCAGTGTATTTATCTAATTTCACACTAAGTAAATCTGTACTAATTATAATATTTGTTTGATATATTAGAAATTTAATTTCACTGTCTCCCAGGCCTGGCTTTTGTTCATCCTTTCTTTCTTTCCTTCTTTTTTTTTTGGCAACGTGAAGAAGGAATCCCTGGAGTTTAGACTGATCCATCCCCATCCAGTACCGGGAGTTAGTGGCACGAAGATGTATGTAGATCCTGTATCATTCATGTAAAATCTGAAATTTAATTTATTAAGCTTCACAGTGTGCTTACCTTACTCACTTCCAAGTTCTGGCAAGCTATCTGGTCCTGAACTTCAAGCACACTGCCATGTGTGGTATGTGCATGATAATGAAATAATTTCTTGCAAGATAGCAGTGTAGACATCAGTAATGCAGACATCAGTATACTTATGATATTATTGCTGTACACTGTAACTCTGTTATTTTCGGATGATTATTATTTGACAGGTTTTTGGCATACTGGACCAATCATATAATACATAAGTATACAGTATATACTGAAAGCCTTAGACTCAAAGGTGTTTATGCTGTGTTCATGGCAGCTTGAGAGAATACACTTCTTTTGACCACTTTTGGTGTATATCGTTCAGTAAAGGATTTACGAGATATATGGTTTTATTTTTCTTTCTGATTTCAGCATTGGTAAAGGATGTGATTCAGATAAATTCTTGGTCCTAGCAGATTTTTTTAGCTAATGATTTTGCAAGTTACCTCCTTAAGGATAATCACTTAACCATTAAATGCCTCTCAGATGTCCCACATCAAGACATAGTCAATCGAATTAAATTATGTCAGATGGGGGTGTTTCCATAAAAACAAATAAAAACTCAAATAAACTTTAAATATCATATAATGTTATCTTCAAATTTTCAGCCTTTTTAAAAATATTAGTCAAATTTTCAGTCTCTTTTTTTGCTGCTGTTGTTGTTAGTGAGGATGTTCTAGACAAGCTTCAGGAAATCCAGGGGACTTTCCAGAAGATTCAGACTCTTGCAAGATGGCAGAAAGATCACCTGAAAAGAATACACAAAGGAAATGAGGCTGCCAGTGGTAAGATTATTTACCATCTTTACTTTCTAATTGAAAAATTTTAGGGCACATATCTTCATTAAATGATTACTGTTCTTCTTTCACCCATGTACAGGTTTTTCCTTTAATTAGAGAAATTGGATAGGTAGCAATTAGTTTAGAATTGTCAAAGCAAGATATTAGTTGCTGTTTTATGAATAATCCATAACACAATTAAAGATTGTAGCACCTGGAGAAAAGGCAAGCAGGTCCAGTGCTATTGCTTTGTATCTCTGCCCTGCGTTAAAACAGACCGAACAATTAATGCTACACACATGTATTATTACAAGCCCTTTGTGTGATTTTAAGCAACATTTTACATTCATGTAATGTGATTTATTTCACGCATCTTCGGTAGCTGTTATGTCCTGGTCAGGGTTGTGAAGGATCTGGAGCTTAAACTGAGAACTCTGGGTATACAGCAGGAATACTCCCTAAATGAGTGTCATTCTAGAAGTAAAAAAAATATGCTGATGTGTAGATGGAGGGGGGTTATATGGATGCGCTGTCCTATGCAGTTCCTGGCTGGTGACTACAGTTGGAAATAGTGTTCTAGAGCACAAGTAATCATGAAATCCTTTAAAATAAATAAATAAATAAAAATAGACAAACGAGTAAACAAATAAACAAATGAATCTGTGGACATTTTTTGAAAGCTGTTTAATAATTAAAATGTTAACCTTATTATATGTATACAGTAAGGCTTTGTCTGTTTATTTTGATTTCTGACCTGTCCACTCATAGAGCATTTTCTTAAATAACAGAGCAGATTTTAAGTTAGCATCGTTTATTTGTGTAATTGTTTTCATTCAACTCGAATCTCCTGTCAAACAACTTTTATTACAATGGTGGATTGTCATTGCCACATTAACTCCCTGCCTATACTTCATGGCCCTGTGGGGTCCCCCCACAATACGTAAGTTTACATCATGGTAGAGGACTCGAAATAGTGTGATAGTCAGACTAAAACTAGACATTTAAAACACCTGTAAACATTTTAGTCTGACTGAAATCCTACAAAATTGTATTTTTTAATATCAGACTATGAATGCTGGATAGCTTGATGATAGCCAAGCTAACCTTGTTTAATTGGACTGAACTTGGACTCGGTTCTCTGCACATGTCCAACGGTTTTGGCTGCAAGCTTTTAACTTGATGTAACAAACGAAGCAACGAAAACAGAGGTAAACAGAGCAAGGAATTATGTCCAGAGCCATTCATTTTTGGACTGAGGAAAAGGCAGAGTTGATAATGAGCCAGCTTAAAGAGTAAAGTATTTTGAAAAATATGGATGGTAGAAAAACACGGAATAATGATCTGTTTAAAAAGTGGATTTAAAAGAACACCTGGGCAGATCTGAAACAGCCTGACTTCAACACCACGAAAAAGAAAAAATTCTAGTCAACATGATCAAGTTTCTTTCCCATACTCATGGCAAGAGATTTATTTTTGTACTGCACATCTTATTCAGCAAATTTTACTAAGTGACACTTGTTAAAACTATCCCACAGTTTCTCTGCATCTGTGGGTTTTTTTTAAGGGTCACTTTAATTAGTTAAACCCTATTTAAAAGATGTTTAATTTAAAATTGTTTTGTTTCAAAAAATGTGAAGAAAAACAATATGGTAGATCATGACTTTATTGTGTTTATTCACAACAATCACGTGATAAAGATGTAAGGATTGGAGACTGCAACATTAGAATTTATAAAGAGATACAGTTAATACATGAGAATACATGAGTTAATACAAGAGAGACAGAGATAGAGAGAGAGAGAGAGAGAGAGAGAGAGAGAGCGAGAGCACAATGAGGGGCATAACAGAGATGGAGGCATTAAAAAAACGCATCAGGGAAAAATCCTGATCATCAGAAAATGCATCAACACAGGATAGAGCACTTTGAAAAAATGAAAATGAAAACCACACACATAAAATGTAAAGCATGCAGTAAGGTATACGAAATGTACAGAGCTGCAAATTGCTCCAATTCTCAGCTCAACATGGTTCCAATTTGCTGCCAGTCAAATGTTTTGGTGTGATATAATAGGTCAAGCAAAAAAAAAAAAAGCCCAATATTAACAAGCTGAAAGGGGGCATATCGCCAGCTACCATAGTGGGGTCGGGCATACTTCGACCAATAAATCGATTCTTCTCCTGCACTTGTATACTGGGACAAGGACTGTGGAGACAGTCAGAGACAGCAGAGAGAACGTCAGTACTGGATCAGTGCTGATCTTTGAACTATCATACAGTTTATGACTGAGGTTATTACTAGATAAATGATAGTAAACCTCACATGATATGCTTGAAAAATAAGAATTTTTTTGTATTAAAGAAAAATAAACAATTTTTATATTTTTTATTAACAAAGTGTTACAATTGTATTAGCAAACTATGAATTCACTTGATAGCATTTTTTAAGGATTGCAGAAATACACTTCCTGGAGATCATACACTTTAATATTGATTTATTTATGTGAATAATGTTTACTGCCTGGATAAAAAAGTCATTTAGATTTAAGTAAGCAAACACTTTGAGCCTTTGATTGGATAATTTCTAGCAATGGTTCTTTTAACATCAACTGATGGAGTAAGTACCGTTTCTTTTTTATGTTTCTGTTTCAGAAGAGTTTGATTATTTTCTTGTATCAAACAATGAAAACAACTAAGCAGAGTGTTAAAAGTAATGGGTGAAGATGGGTCCAGAGCAAAAAAATCAGGGGGATCTTTTGGTTGGTCAAGTTGAGGCTCAACCACATTTGTGGAAATAAAAGGTAGTTGACTTCTAGTAAACTAGTCAACAGCTGTCACAGGAATAGCTATCTAATAGTTATCCTATCAATGAAGATTTTTTCTTTCCTGGCTCAAATTGCCAAAATGGTTCAGGAAGCTTGGGGAATCATTTTCACACCTAAACCCAACTGTACAGATTGAGACGTGCTGGAGAAAACTTTATGGAATTATTTGAGTCTCCCTTTATCAATATAATAAATGAATGTAATTCTGGATGGAAATAAAAGGCAAGAGATTGTAGAAACAATGGTGAATGTTTGCCATAATCAGTGCTTAATGCAGCCCAAATTAAATATTAGCCTGTGAGGTGTTTTTTGACCAGGCAGTGTAATATTTACACACAATCAATAACTAATAAATAAATTTTCTGCATAGTGCATTCATATCTTAGAATAATGTTTTGTCATTACTTTGTTCCCCTGCTGTGTTGGCTTGACACTTTTTGTTATTGGTTATTGTTATTATATGATCTCCCCTAGAGGAGAAAGTACTTAATCAATTCTCCAAGCCTGGTGTTTATGTAATGTTAAATATACCTATCTTAAATGTTATATTATACCTAATATACCTTTTTTCTTTTTTTTTTGTTTACACCAAAGTTATTGCTTAACAGTTCATGTGTATGTTTCAGCAGAGCAACAGTTCTCTATGCCTATCCAGTGCACAGATGACACCGGCGAACAAGTTGAAGAGACCTTCTCTTCTTCAAGGCCAGAGGTCGATGAAGGCCCGTCCGCAGGAGCACTAGCGCCGCGTGGTGTCAGCCCAGAGGATGGTGACTTTATGGACGATGTTAAATTCCCGCCGCCCACAGATAGTGAATATGAATTTCTAAACAGTGCTCCAGAAAGGAACGTGCCACTTCCAATGCCCAGGAAACACCTGTCAGAGCCCATTGCCCCAGTGCTGGAGGAGTCTTATTCCTCGTACTCTGTCTCCACACCAGCGTCACATCTGCTGCCTGCATCCCCATCACACGAAGGAGTCCGGGGACCACAACAGGTGAGAGCCAGTCACACCCTACTTTGGATAGTTATACACTAAATTAGAGAAAGTAATGGGCAGAGAAACCTATCATGCAATACTAACTTTCAGTATCCACAGAAAAAGCAAATATGGCTATTGTAAAGGAGATCACATTTCAGAATCTTTGTAAGTGTAGTGGCTGGTATAGCTGCAGGGTTTCACGTCTTTAATCAGTTGTTGTTTTTCTACAGCCATCTAGTAGATGTGGTATTATTTGGCTGGAGTGAAGTGCTGCAGCAGCATCTGCCCTTCGTAAATAAGAATGTCACTGAACTGCCGGTGACAATTATGTAATAGATTCCAACTTTTGTATGTACATTTATTTATAATTCATAGATACCTTTCATATCATAAGACTGTGCATGTACGTATACCTTTAGTACAGAACAGTCCGAAAGCTATGTGCAGATTATATATCTGGCTTTAAACAGAAGAACTGGTAGAATTTTCTGGAAGCAGGTGATGGAAAGTGAATATATGAGCATACTGACAAAAAAATACCAAAATTATTCAAAACATGGAACAACAACAGTGTATTCGAACATGGATTTATCTCAGTTGTTATCTACAGGCCAACTACACATTTGATGCTAAATGTATTATGTTCTAGATTTACATTTGATGTGTTGTATATGTGTACTCTATGGAAATTTACTAGTTGGTGAAGGATCTGTACAGATACAGGTTTAGGTTAAATTAAAATAAAACATTATTAAAAACAGACACTATACAGAAGTATGTATAAAACGTTGGCTGTGTGTATAAAATACTTCTTCTGCTTTGTATCAGCTCTTGCTTACATTTTGAAACCATCATGCTAAAATATGGTAATTGGTACAGTATAGCACTGGTAAAATTGAACTTATCTACAGAACATAGGTGATGTTAGAACAAATTTTGGTTGTACAGCATTTGGACAGGCTAGTGTACTGTTAAAAAACCTCACACGTAATATGACAGTGTAAACCTCGACCCAGATACTGTGACAGTTGTTGGCTAGTTTACTAGGAGTTGGATATGTTATCCTACGATACATTATAGTTGTGCAGTAAAGATTTATGTTCTGATATATTAACGGTTGCATAATTCTAGTTCACAAATATCTCTGCTTCAAACTCTGAGTCAGTCTTATGTTGAAATATGTTGACTGGATTTCAGTCGCATAGGTGGGTGAGGCTGGAATGGCAGGAGGAAGGGAATATTTAGATTTATACAAAAAAAGAGAACTATTTAGGACTTATAAATTAAAATACTTATAAATTATTTAAATTATACCTTTAGGTGATCTTTAATTTCATTTGGACTCAGTGCTGTGAGGATGTGTATCAGTGGTTGGGTCTGTAACTGCATGGTTGCAGATTTCTTACAATTTGTAGTAGACTGCAGATCTTATGCATAACAGTCCTTTGATTTGGATTTCTGAAAGAGACATATGCACAGGTTGAGAGTTAAGAAATACGTCATTAATAATAATATCAATAAAAATTATATAAATATATAATATAATATATAATAATAATTATTATTATAATAATAATAAATAAAAACCATTAAAGATGTAAAAGGTGAAATCATAAACAGAGGAGCTAAGCCCTGGGAAGAAAAAGCATTACATGGACAGTATGTAAAAAGTATCCAGAATGCTGATGTAGATAGAGAAGCGATGCATGGGCTGAGAGGAGAAACAGAGGGCCTCGTAGTTGCAGCTCAAGAACAAGCCTTACCAATGAAACTGCATAAAACAAGAATAAAAATAACAATAAATAATAATAATAATACATAGAATATGTGGAGACAAAGATGAGATGGTAGATCATATTCTAACTGGGTGCATGGAACTAGAAAAAAATGCATTGAGAGCCTCAGTAAGCTTGCAGCATTTGTCCACTGGAACATCTGTAAGAATCATGGAATCAAGGTGTCTGGAAAATGGTATGAGCACAAACCTGGGACCGTTATGAAAGAAGAAAGTATGACCATTCTATGAGATATGCAAATTCAAGCAGACAGGCATATCCATGCAAATAAACCGGACATTGTACTTAGAGATAGGAAAGAAAAAAGTCTAATAATTGCTATTACAGTACCATCTGACAGCAATGTCTCAACAAAAACAGCAGAGAAAATAAGAAAATAGAAAGACCTGGAAATAACAAGAATGTGGGCATTAAAAACAGACATCGTTCCAGCAGTGGTAGGAGCCCTAGGGGTAATACAAAAGAGCTCTAAAGAACACCTACAAAAGACACCTGGCAACATCAAGCAGGAAGAATTGCAGGAGGTCGCCCTACTGGGATCTGGCCATAAAATATGTAAAATACTCTCCATCACTTAAACTCGATGTATTCCTAAGCCTGTTGGTGAGGCTCGAATGCATTCAGTACTAAGACTATAAACAAAGAGAATAATAACTATAATTATAATCACAATAATAATTTTCACTCTTATTTTAAACAATATGCAATACACATGTATACATTTTTGTAGATAGTAAATGAAGTGTTATTTTAAATTAAACTGCTGAGAAATTGTACAATAAAATTAAACATATATCACAATATATATTGCTTATATTAAAAATGGCGTCAAGTACAGTGCTCAAATTCATATGTGACAAAATGCAACAGAAACTTGCACTTCAGTTTGGCTCTTGTATTTTAGTAAATAAATATTGCATTTTATCTTTGTAAACAATGTTTTTGGTTTACAGTACTGCTGATCTCTACTGTATTGACTTGTGAGGTAGGTTTTGAGTTTTAGATAGAAAACAATCTGAGCTACATGTACTAGATTTACATTTTGTGGTGAGAATCAGTAAAAGATGTTTAGTTGTTTTAACTCTTCCTCAGCATTGTTGAATTCTTGATTTTGATTGGCCAGAAGGTGTTGAATAATGTTTTTATTATAGCAGCCTTGAGAGTAGTTTAGATTTGTGTCAACTCCCTTAATAAGAGGAAAATGAAGTAGGAAAATGATTTCTGGTGCTAACGGCACTGTGCTCTAAAATCACACCATCCTATTGTTGATTATTTTCCTGTAGCAGCATACTGCCCAACATACTGATTTGTAATGGAGGCTTATAGGGGAAATTATAAGGACCTCATAAAATGGCTCCAGAACCAGCTTTAAACTACATTTTAGGTTTTTTTTTATAATTCAAGAAAGTTGAGACATGTTTAAAGTAAATTCTAATATAATTCAAGGGTGCTAGAAGACAGCTATCCTTATGTTAGGTTATGACCCTCTGGAACACAGCAGTGTGGTTGTGTTCTGAAGTGTTAATGATTACGGTATTATGGTGTATATATAGCTGTTTTGGTGCTTTCAAAATCAGCAGTATTTACTTCATTCCAATTTTATACATTGTTTTCACTTTCCTTTTAATACACAATGGACATGTATTGTATTAAACACTGACCTGGTGCATTAAGTGGTGTCTCTCTTTTTGAGCAGCCTCTGTGGAGCCCTGAGCTGATCCCTACTATTGCATCGGAAACATCAAGCATGGGGTCTGACCACTGTACTTTTTGCAAGGCTACTGTTCCCAGTGACCTCATGTACAGCCACCTCAATTCTCACTTCCAGGACAAAGCGAGTGATTGACAGAGCCCGACCCAGGAGCTGCTTACAAGCTGATGTCTTGCCTTGTTCATGGCTTTTGTTGCCTGTCCTCTATGCACAATGAGCTCGGCACACGGCAGCCACAGAGGCTTTTCATTCAGAGTGTAGTGGGAGGGGAGGTCTCCATGCTCATTTATTTAAATTGTAAGCACTTGAACGGTACATTCTGTCGTATTAACAACTCAATTAATCAGTCTGGTTTTGATGTGTGGGACTTTTGAATGTGTTGTCTATCTGTCTCTCTCTCTTTCTCTCACTCAATCTGTGTGTGTGTGTGTGTATGTGTAATAAAGAAATGCTTCCATTTTATAAGCTTGTGTTTGTGTGAGGTGTAGTGTAGTCATATGGTTTAAAGCTTTTTACTCTGAAATGTGCTGGCTTGTTTAGGTTTACAAATATAATGAGTGTGGATATTTTTACTCTCATGACTTATATCATGTCCTTTAAAAATCTTTTTAAGGAAGAACTCTTACAGCAGTGAAAACTGAAGTAAAATTTAATGCTATCTAGGTGTAAATGCTTAAACACATCCAACTCACATAAAAGCTTGTGGTTGGCATGTATTTCTTTTTTGGTCACAGTAACTCTTAATTTAATTTCTTTGGTTTAATGAAACCAGCTGTATGACAGATTTCAATCAAAATGAGAAATAACTGTTGGATAATTATTTGATATTACAACGCCATATGGTCTTCGAGAGCCGTTTTACAAGGTATTGCAGGTTAATTAAAACTTTGTTATAACACAGAACACCTGTGGCTGACTTGCTGTGCAATTATATGCACAATTATCCTAGTACTGATAGTGTGATGTTTAGAGTCTTGATTGCTATTAACTATTTACTTATTTATTTATTTATTTATTTATTTATTTATTTATTTATTTAAAGAATACTGTCATTCCTCAAATGTTACAACCCCCCCCCCCCGCGCTTTACGAGCGTGCAACGGCTATCACTATTTACAAACAGACAATAGTGTAGATAATTCCTGCTTTAAAATGAAGAAATGCACCTCCTGTTTCATAACCTGCGTTTTTCCCACTGCAGCACATCGATAAGTACAGTAATGCATGAGTGAGAGTAGATGTATTTTCTAATGGAGTGTTTTAGTCTGTCACCTTTCTGCAACATTGGACTGTGGGAGTAGATCATTAGCAGCTTCACAAACAAATGTAATAATTTTCACCAGCTCGTGTGATGATGTGCTAAGGAAATAGGGAAAATATGTGTACTGAAACACATGCGTGTGCAGTGAGGACCTTGCAGGCCCCAGGATTACTGCCTGCTAACACTTGTGCTGGGTAGATGAGCTGGTGTGAAGACTGCAAACTGGATTTTTTTTTTTATTGATTCAGCACAGTTCGTTTTGGATACACACTTGGTGCACAAATGAATGAACAGGGAACAGTGATAATGATGACACAGTTCCTGAGCATTCAGAATGATCTTGATAATCTTAAATTTAATTTACAGAAATTGAATGCACGACAAAAGTGTAATCTATAAAATGATATTGACATATGTATATTTGTATTTTGTATCATAGCCCTATAGTTACTTGTTTTCCCTGTGTCCCCCTTCTTGTTTTTTTTCTGTGTTTGATATACAATACTGGATTTGTCCGTATTAACCACGCCTGCTGTTCTGACTGTTGAAACAACTATTCTCCTAATAATCATATTAACAGTCTGTACTATGCTCCCAGAAAATAGAGTGCATTGTTGTCATCACATAAGAAACAATCTAGTTTCTCTACATAGTGAAGGTGCACCTGCTTGTCAAGGTTGGTTAAGTACTTATTTGTGAACTTTATACACTTTGTGGAATATATTTTCGGCCCTGAAAAGATAGTCACCTACTCTCTATGGGGTCCAATAATTAGCCTTAGAGTTGCAGAAATTAATTTTTTAGACAGTGTTCATGCATAAACTGTCTGTTGGTGACATTGCAGCCAGTTACATTATGGAATAAAGCTAAATAAAAGGTTGCTTTTAAAATGTTTAATTTGAAGTGAATGAAATGATGTGGGTGGTAATGAACCCCAAATACAAGAATAAACCCTAACCATAATCTCAAGCCTGTAGCAGAATAGAGATACAGCTTTAATGTTTAACATTTGTAATCTCCATTTTAACACTCCCCCTTCTCAAGAACACACATTATTGTGAAACCGCGAACAGCCGAGCGCCGTCAGATGACTGATATTTACAAAGCTGAACATTACATTTTGCGATATTACAATGTGTTCAGCATAATGGCCGATTCGCACTGGATCAGCAGGCCGCTTTTAATTCTCATCGCTCACAGCAGATCACAGAGAATGAAGAGAGAATTTATTCTGGAAATATAGCAAACACGCTCCATTCTCCCTAATGACTCTCTCTCTCTCTTTCTCTCTCTCTTTCTCTCTCTCTCTCTCTTTCTCTCTCTCTCTGCCTGTGGATGTGGATGTGTGAAGACTCAGAGAGAGAGAGAGAGAGAGAGAGAGAGTGCAGCCTGTGCGCCGCTCTTCCTCACTGGAGCCGTGCACAGATGCTTGTACATAATTATGTTGTCAGTGCTTGTTATTTGGAAGAAGGAAGCTGTACTGACAGTTACGGGGCCCATGTGTTTTTTCTTTCTCCTTGTATGTCCACTGATTTTTTTCCCCCTGATGAAATCACACTGATGTAAACGCTAGAAGTAGATTAAATGTCCAGAAATGGATTTGATAGGTTGAAACCTTTTCTTCGTGCTTAAGAAGAGTATTAGGAGTAGGTTAATGCGCTCAATCATCCAAAGTGTTTGGGAATATATATGTATATAAGTATATATAAGTGTGTATATAAGTGTATATATAAGTATATAAGAACTATGAGTAGCCTATAAAATAAGGGCCTAAAGTAGGGAGGACAAAGATGGATCTCGGATCGAAAGGGGAGAAGCAGCAGGCTGATTACGAGGTGTCAAAATTGCCAGGAGCAAAAAAAGGTGAAAGCAATCAGGGGTGAGAAGAGTGAGGCGTTCGTGAGGGGCAAGTAATTATCCATCTCATTTGTGGAGAACAGCGCGGCGCGGCGGAGCGGTGACAGATTGGTGCGGAGGAGAGGGGAGGTGTTAGAACAATGGAGCAGGAGCCGGGCCGCCATTATTAGCGCATGTTAATCAGCCACACAGCTCGGTTCACGGAAAAATAGTAAAGTCTCCAGCTTCAGGGGAGCGGAGTCACCTCCAACGCGAAGGGGGAAAGAAAAATAGAGAGAAAAGAAGATGGCATATTTGTGCTGGCACGAGTTCCTCCGATGCACTGAAATGAGCCAAAATAGGTTCCTTCAGGCAGCGCATCCAGTTCTTTATTGCTTATAGACAGTCAGAGCTCCATCCTATAGACTGCTAAATTTAAACACACTTATCTCGATGCCACGGAGTGATCTCCGACGTGGAAAGGGAACAACTGCGTTTCGTTTTCGACAGAATGAACTGAAAAAAGCGCCCGCGTGGGCTGTTCCAGGTCGGACAGAGAGCTAGAGATTGTACCTGAAATTATCATCGGAGATGGTGTTTACGCTCTTATGCGCTAAATACAAAAATCAGCCCGTGTGTAGGGTCATAAAATAACGACGATTCCAAACATCTGTTTAATTTGTACTTAATTTTCCTGCAATTAATGCCACCGTATGTCTGTTTAGGGCTTCTGGGTAAGAGAGCAGAATTCATCCGGTTCCGACTGCATGGGGTTTTTCTTACCACTTGTGCTGAGATTTTTTTTATTATTATTATTTTTAAACAAAACACAAATGAATCGTAGCCTATTAAGTCCATAGCAGGGATAATGTGAAAAGTTTTTTATTATTGATTTTTTTTTAATTTAACAGTTAAAGAAAGTTAATTCTCATGCAGATTGCAGCATATGTTTGGCTAATCAAATTACACGGGTAATTGCTTCGAGTTTTTTTCCAGGCTGATTTCTTGAATGAGTTTGATTTGTTGGCGCATTTACCTATAAAACGTTTCTGATCCACGTGTCCACCGAATACAATTTATAATTTTCTTACGCTTGAGAATTAAAATAAAAAACATTTGGCCTAAGAAATCATTCATTTACTCCATGTCTAAATCAGATTAGACTACTGCAGACTATAAACCACAACAACATATCATCATCTGAAATAATTTGCTGCCCATAGATAGAAAATTAAATAAAGTAATTAAGGAACCGTTTTTTACCTGATCCACTTCTTCAAAACCAAGGAAGAAATAATATTTGCAGCTAACTTATAGCCTCCCTATCCTCAGAGAGCCCTGCTCTATATTATTACCTGGTGATACATGTGTATTAATCTAATACCTAATAATTACAAATTATCTAAAAATTCACTGCAATGACTACATCTAGCTTAGAATCTTCATTTACCCTCTGTAAGGATAGACATGGAGGATCCCATAAAGTAGGACAAATGTATTTGTTATAGTAATCCCATCTGAATAACTTATTATTTGATTAAGAATGCATGATGTTTGTGGGTGTTTTTCCTTTGTAAATACATTTTTCACAGACTATTTATTTATTTATTTGTCTGTGTGTTTATTTTATTTTATTTTAAGCCTCCACTCTTTTTTGACAGACACATAAATACAAGATCAGTAAGTCAATGCATAATTATTTCCAGTTCTGGACTGAAGGCCATCAACCAGGTCATTCAGCATCCAGGATTCAGACCTCTGAAGATTTTCCTCTGATGATATTGGCATGATATCTCTCAGCCTATGATCTTCCCCAAAGTAGCCACAGAACAACAAACCGAGTGCAGCACACCCAGTGTATTGCCAACTAGCAGTTTTGGTGAAAAAAGAAACGGTTGTAGAATTAGCATGAAGTGTTAATTAGCAGGAAGTTAGAGGCAGTCTCATCATTACCACTGACAAAGTTTAATGGGACGAAGGATATTGCCTGTATTATTTTTAAAGTGCTTGTAATGAGGCTTCTTTGTGGTGTTTCTCAATGTTTCTGTTCTGCGATTTAATAATTATTGAATAGGGATGTTATGAATCCTGTTATTAGTGAGATTAATCAATAATTGTATTCCAGTGTAAGCAAATCACCTAACTGATACTCTATTCTAATTAGTATCATGATAGATAATTGACACGGTGTTTGGTTTATTAGATAAAGGCCTAAGTATTATTGTTTCATACATCTGTGACCATTAGAACAGAACATAAAAAGCTTCAGTTCTCGACAACTGGATAGCAGTCTCTCAAAGCCCACATCAGAGTCACGTCAACGATCAACAGCTTCTTACAGAAACATATTTGGGTGTCTGGCCTGTTAACATTCAGGATGCAAACAAAATGTAAGGGCACAAGCGAGTGAGAGAGGAGCCGCCACCGATTTTGAAAGTTATCCAAAAAGGCTTTGTTCCCTCTTGGTTGAGCTGCATTGTGAGTCTTCCTTGTGTGTTCAGCGGAAATGTGCTGTTGTTAAGGCTGCCTTCGGTAGGTCTCTAAGCAGCTCTGCCTGCATTGTGTGTTTGTTTCGGTGCTGGTTTGCGAGCCCTCGTTTCTGGAGCACAGATTTGGCAGTCACAGCAAGTGATGACAGAGGCATTGGTGAGATCGCACCCAGAACCCCAGAGGATGCTTCTTTTACTGGGGAACCAGAGAAAGGAGACAAGGCTTCTGCAGTGCCCAGGCCTGGAGACAGTAAAACAGCACATTGCAACATGCAGCCTATTGATGTCATTCTCACCGAACAGTGGTGAATGTGGATTTACCGCAGTGAACTTTTAGACTTAGTGATTTGTCCTTATTTATAGCTGGAGTGGGAAAAGTATATTCTAAGTGACACTGGAAAAGTATTGGATGAAATGGTTGAAGTGAACCTTCTGTTCAGTTTGTTTAACAGTAAAGTACTATTTTTGTTGTGCTTAACAACATGAATTCCCAAATGCTCAATGACAGCAGTTGTAGCATCATTTAAAAATGTTGAACTCACTTGAGTGGCATTGTGGCCATAAGAGACATTTCACTGCAGCTGCTGGAAGAAGGGATGCAGGAAGATGAAGGGGAGAAAAAACACCATGGTGCACTGCAAGGGTTAAGGCAGCATGAGAGAATCCATTCTCAGCTTAATGACCTAGCCTAGCTGGGCGAGGACGACGGGGAACATGCTCTTGACTTGTACTGAATTTGCCAATTAACACCTCTGATAACAGGCAGGCTCTGAACATCAGGCAGCAGGCGAGATGGGAGGAGAGACTCACATGCACTTTGTTTTTCATTCTCTGCCTGTTCCCAATGTTTGGGCCTCTCGTACATCTATTCTATAATAACTTGCTATTATACATTGTCTGGTCATATTTATGCTGGTATATGGTACAGCAATCAAACTAAAGTATAAATGTCAAATAAAATGAAAGTAAGAATGGCAACATGTCATGTAAAACCCTCGTTTAGTTGTTTTCACCCTAGAGGAGGGGGGAAATTGGCTCCCAGTAGTATGATCATATCTAAAATGCTGTGTATTTATTATTATTTTTTTCTCTCCTTTTTCTTCTACTCTACTCTGGCATTCTATTTTCACACCAGTCCATATGGCCGCTCACAGCCTCAATTGGATCTACAACTCCGGTGTCCAAGATGCCTCTCAGCTCGATGCGATGTTGTGTCTCTCCATCTTGCCTTTCTTTGTTGCTCCCATTGACTGAATGACGAGCAGCGCACTGATATCATCTTGATCACAATGTTAATTATTCTAAAATCTACATTTTGACTCTGGTCTCTGTGGTTGAAGCACCCACTCCTCTCCCAGCCCATTATTTTCTCACATGTTTATCAGACGCCTAAACAACACCTTGGATGGGTGTGAATTTTCAAGCCCCTGGTGAAATTCTCACCGGGCACTTCTTCTGTTTTCCTCTGAGTCCATTTACAGGTAGGAGCTGCACCATTGCCAGGTTCTAATGACTGAGGAAGACAGCAACATTAGAAACACCTTTTGTCTATGTGTTGTTCGGACATCCTCACTTCAACCGCTTGTCTAAAGCTGGTAAACCGGTGCGTAATTAAATAAAAGCATGTGCACACCACTGTGAAGAGGCAGCGAATAGTGATAGTGAGCCTATATTTGCACTATAACACCATGTTTCACAATTCATTAGCAGGTATTCTAATAGAGTATAATAATCAAAGGTCGTGGCATAACTGATAGTGGTTCACACTGCTGGCAAAGGTGAGGCAATCCGTCTAATGATGTTAACAAATCAGTGGAAGTGTTCTAAGAAGATAACACTTTGAGGTGTGATCTGTGTACACTGAAAAGCAGACAGGCCTTCATTTTATCACTCTGTCCACAGTGCTACTCTAAACACAGTCAAAGCCTCGGTGGCCTTGGTGTGGACCTTTCGTAGAAAATATATGGAATTATTATTATTGACACTTATTATTAATTTGCTATTATTCTCTCTCTCTCTCTCTCTCTCTCTCTCTCTCTCTCTGTCAAACACACACACACACACACACACACACACACACACACACACACACACACACACAC
>JBCNYG010000012.1:27525126-27536964 GCA_039654305.1 Porochilus rendahli | reverse complement strand
TATATATATATATATGGATTGATATGCTTTTAATAACCATCTCTGCAGTATTTTACTATGTTTTTAATAAATTTATTTTAGGTGTAGATTGGTAATTTTCTATTATTGCAATATATTCTACTGTAATTTCGTAACAAACCTTTTTTGGCTCTTGGTCCCCATTCAGATTAATGTTTGGCTATAAACTAATTGTAGTCAAAGGGTACTCATTATTGAATCGAATAAATATAATATTCTGGAATACTTATAGGTCATGTGCACGCTGCATGTATTTGATGCACAGATTAGACACTCGATGGTAATAAATCAATGCTCACGAAATCAAAACAAACCTTTTGTTATTACAGGCAGATTTTCATGCTCCGATGCAGTAGGAGTATAGAAACAAATGCTCATACATGTCCCAGCATGGAAACAAAATGATTCTGACTTACTTTATTCAAATTTTATATAAGTTATTATACATCTGCATTTTAAAAAAGCTTTCAAATGAGAAAGCAGTTGTCAAAATACCGTAAGTTGTCAAACTTTTACTCAAGAATTTGATGAGAATTATACATGCAAATATCTGAAGGTCTTTGTTTGACTGTATATAGTATTATAAATATAGTCTAACTGTTTCATTGTTGCTATTATGTTGCTGATTATTCTTTGTTTCTGAAGAAATCTTTATAATGCATCATTCAGCTGCCAATTTCACTCTATGGCTTTCCCACTCATTTAGATTTATATCCATGTTCACTGACTGGTCCAATTAATCAGGACTAAGAAATAATGAAAGGCTTTTCGAACTGGATCATATTTCAGTTTATGCATCATAGTTTATATGATTCATCCAGCATACTGTAGAAGCAAAAACCTGGAATTTAAAGCGTTTGCACTTGTACCACATGGTCATTGTTTCATTTACAGTCCAATTTATTGAAGTACAGAGATAAATTAGCAAATATTGCATTACTCTCCAGTGATACTGATGGACTCCACTGCCTGCACACAAATCGTACTGCCTTTCAGTGGGTTTCCTTTGAGAATCAGGACTTGATGAATGTATGCCAGTACATCGTTGGCACTGTATAATGTTCTTAATTTAGAGAAGCCTGATTTATTAAAATATGAGAATGACTGAATGTTTCATCTTTCTTGTTGGCCCTCTATTTTGCAAATCCCAGCTGGTCTGAAGATGAAACCTTTGTTGTATTTTTCCAATATAAGGGCAGGTAATTTCATCAAATAGAGGAAAGAGATAGTTAGATGTTTGGATGGTTTAAATGATTCCTTGTTAGTTTAATTAATCTTTTGTTTTAACTTGGGCAACATAATTTGTAACTTCTCAAGACAAATAATAATAACATAAGGGGAAAATATAGTATATGCCTGTAGATTGTTGGTAATATTATATAACAAATATCAAATCATTTGAAATAATTTCCATTTCAAAGGTAAACCATCAATTTTTAGGGGTACTGGGTGATTAGTGCTAGTTTTCAAAAAATCTGAACTTTCTAAAGGTGTAAAATTATTACATATAAAATATTAATATTATTCCGAGCTTTAATTTTGCAGCAGTCAAATCAACAATATAATTGTGCAGTGAGGTTCATTGAACAGTCGGTGGCCTTACACTATGTTTACTGTGTGTGTGTGTGTTTGTGTGTGTGTGTGTGTGTGCGCACAAGTAAATCTGGCTCTTGTATTAAGCCAAAGAAGCTCTGACAGTGAGATGAGTGACACCTGAGCAGAGGACCTAAAAGGACATCAATAATGAGCGGTGTAGGAGTGTGTCTCAGGGGATGATGCAGGTCTGGCTCTGATCCACTCTGGCTAATAAGGCTTTAAAAGCCACAACTGTCCGCACAACCTATGCCAGGCCACCTCCCATCTCCTTTTTCCAAAGAGTTGCCTGATTCCTTTTGACAGGCCTTGACCCAGCCACAGGACAGAATTCATGTTAATGACAAACATTGGTGCCACACTATTAATGAGATTATTAGTGGAGCTGGGAGGAATCTGGCACTGTAAAAGTGAGAAATATTTTTAAATAAGACTTTCTTTTATGTGTGTATATATATATATGTATATATATGTATATATATATGTATATATATGTATATATATGTATATACATATATATATATATATTAATAATAATATATGTATATTTTATATGTATTTCAATATAGCATTCAGCAAACAACTTATAAATAACTTAAGGGCCATCTTAAATGCATTCCCATTAAATTTTTATTGACTCTGTAATATAAGCCACTACCTGCCATGAATCACAAATAACCTTGAGCTCTCACTCTCTTTTCAGCTCTGTCCTGTCACTACTGTGTTTACTCTGTACAGTCTCTCTTTCATGCTCAGAGAAAGCAATCGTTTGTGACTGGGGCAGCCTCCTCTGTCCCCATATCCAGCCCGGCTATAATTTTGTTGTCATTCGATGTGCGGCGATCCCGTCATTGATGTGACAGATCGGGCATTAGGTAAAGTCCCTGGGCTGGTACTCACTTACAGCAGCCACCCCTTCCTGCTACTGACAGTAATTATATTAGACCTGGGTGGCAAACAGTTTTCTTAATACAACAATTTAAAACAATGCCACTTGATTTTGTTTTAAGTGACTGCTCATGCCTTCTTTTTTTAAATAGCAAAAAATAAAGTGCTATTGTGACCTTCTTAGCTTAGTTGTTTAGGCATAAGTGAGTAAAATGACTGCTGGCACTGTGCCACAGACTGATGTGGAGAGGTTTAGTGGACATGTCTTGTTCTGCAGGGCTGATAAGAGGATCTGACATTTGGCTTGTTCATATAGCAGGCTATTGGCATCTTACGAGTGATCAATGCCAACATGATGGCTACAGGAGGTGAACCAAAAGCAAACACCTCCCTGCCTGAGGTCACTTACTCAAGCTGTTCACAATAGTGACACATTAGAGGTTCTTTGAATATCACTGGAAAACTGAGGTTTCATTTACTGCTCTAAGTTGGATCCTTTGACCCTGTAGTTCGATTAGGACCTTGTTACAACACAGTAGGCTGCACCCATTAAGAATCCTTGCATACTCAATCCTCTCACTGTACAGCTCCTTCAAGCGCATTTGCTTCAATTGATTCGTATGATTAGAAAATAACTGCTGAAACACATGGCTGCACATAATAGGTTACAAATCACATTTAGACCAATACTCCGAATGTGAAACATAATTAATATAGATGTGGCAAACATATAATTAAAAGCACAATACACTGCTCAAACAAATTAGAGTAATGTGCATGTGGCAGAGAAACACAGCACCTGTGTGCGTGGGTCAGTGGAGTGTGTTTATGCCCACCTGAGGATGCAAAAGCTCTGTGTTCCACACAATTACGCCCTGAGGGACACAGCATTGGCCTTGGCATCGATAATCCCCCTCCAGGCCCTTTCTCTGCGGTTATGGCCACTGGCTGAGCTAATAAGTGCAAAGTACAAGATAGGAGGGGGGAGGGTGTGGGGGGAGTCTAATGCACAACAAAAGAAGAGGAGGTGAATAACAGGTTGGAAGAAAAACAACTTCTTTAGGGGGAGACAGGCGTGCTGAGTGAGTCAACAATAAGGTCTGCAGCAGCAATAAGGCCTCAGTCTGGTTAAAGGCTTATTAAAGAGCAGAGAGAGAGAGAGAGAGAAAGAGAGAGAGAGAGAGGGAGAGAGAGAGAGAGAGAGAGCGGAGGGAATAATGAGAAGATAGCCGCTCGTTCAGCTAGTTAGGCGCATGCAGGCAAGCCTGTGCTTGCACGTTCCTGGAGAATAGATTGCTGGACCCAGTTGCCCCTTTCTAATGACCCTTCTTGTTAGCCTCGGAAACAGAAAGCCTGTTTATTAGAAGTGCAGGTCCGCTCACCTCGCCCCGCATCCCCGGGCTCACACTCACCCGAGCTGTTTTACACTCATAAATGCGCGCAATCCGGGTTAAAAATTAGGGTTGTAATGGACCAGGAGCTATTTTGCTTCAATCCAGGTTCCCTTCTGTCTGCTGGATAAAATTTAACACTATGATTTTACAAACTAATAGGCTAACCGCTCGTGTAAACGCCCTGGACGCTTCAAATGATCATTCATCTGTAAAGGATGGATATAATCTGGGATTCATTAGAAGTAAACAGGGAGGAGAATGAAAAGTTGTGCCGGAAATAGAAAGAGAGAAATGAAAGGTAGCTGTGAAAGATATGATACTATTCCCTGCCAGAGTAGAATACGTGTCAATAAATAATAGCCAACATTTATTATTATTTATGGGAGTTGACCATTTTATTCCTAGTACAGGAGACGACAGATCTGGGTTATCCATCAGTTAGGGACACTGGGATGCTGTTTTAAAAAAAGGAAACTTCTCATAACACAATCTTTGTCTTGATGCGCACATTAGTGTACAAAGTGTATTCCTTTTGTACATTGTAATTCCCTATAGACTCTAACTAAAGAAGCTTTAGTTGTTTTTGAGTTTCTAGGCACGTTCCTTTATATAAAAAACATATGTCCTGTTGAAGTGTACATGGATAAAAATTACAACTGATCTTCAAAATGCTAAATATTATGCATCATTGATGGGTATATGCTGAAGCGAAAACAAACAAACACATAACTTAATAAATAAAAAAGAAAGAAAGGATTAAGCTCAAAATAATGCATTGTTATTATTATCATCATCATCTTCATCATTATTGTTGTTGTTGTTGTTGTTGTTATTGTTATTATTATATCAGTGCGCGTGCATGGTGTACTTTAGTGCACAACCTCAAGTAGCCAACTCAGATAAATTATTGATTTCCCTTGGGACTGTATAGAAAGGAAGCTGGTGATTTTACGCCACATCACAAAATCTCGGGAGGTGAATCGCATTGCTTGGTATTGTGTCTGTTGAAATATGTCCTACTGAAATAAACTTTATTTTACTCGTGCACGGTGTTTGCTTTGACATCATTAACAATTAAATTCAGGTGTGTTATTATTCTTGGAATAAATGTAGCCTATTATGAAACTAATCATAATCTCTCGTGATATTTTATCCATGTTCTAATGGTATGAGTCCTGGTCAGTCATTACTGAGATTTGGCAGTGAAAAGGGTTATGATTGTTACTATTCTATTGTGATTGTAATGATTTTGGCGTATCAAACTATTGCCTTTTGGAGTAGCTAAAATTACACCAGTCCCAGTTTTCACAAGTTTCAGTGTACAAACATCACTGGCCACAAGAAGCGAATACACTGTGGCGTGAAGGGCCTCCTTGATTATACTAATTAAGTTCTGTCTAATTAAATTACTGTCACGTGTTAACCAATAGTAAAAGTCGATTCATTAACGATGCAGGCGGCAGGAATGAAAAGCGAAAGCCCCCTCGATTGCAAAGGTAGTGTCAACTGGCTGATTTGCTTTCTTGCGCAAAGTAGCTTCGACCACGGGAAGGCGTTTTTTTCTCTCTCCCGGGTTAACTTTGCGAGGCGTTAAGACTGCGGTCGCACGTCGCACGCGTTAATTGCTGCTTGCCGTCGTCGAGAGCTATGCAGCTCGAGCACTGCATCTCGCCAGCTCTCGCGCTCTCCAAGAAATGTTTAAGTGTGGGCAGTGGCTACCCAAACTCAGAGGGTTCTGATCTCGCCTTGCACGGCCATCCTATTACATCTGCTCGTGACAACCTGGAGAGAAGTTCACCCCTGAAAAAAAACTCCGCTGGGATGACGAATCAGTCAGAGGCGGACAATTTTGCCGACTCTAAGGACTCATCGGGAGACGTGCAGAGAGGCAAACTCTCTCCAGCGCTCGAAGGAGTCGCTGACATTCGTCACAACTTCGATGGATCTGCTGGAGAAAGGTATCTTCTGTCACAGTCCAGCCAAACTCAGCCTCTCTCCGCCAGTCCCGCCGCGATGTTCCCCTACCCCAGCCAGCACGGACCAGCGCACCCGGCCTTTTCCATCGGAAGCCCGAGTCGCTACATGGCGCATCATCCTGTCATTACGAACGGAGCTTACAACAGTTTGCTGAGTAACACTTCACCACAGGGCTACGCGAGCGCCGGCTACCCGTATGCTCAGCAGTACGGCCACGCGTACCAAGGCGCTGCTTTCTACCAGTTCAGCTCGGCACAGGCAGGACTGCTCCCCGGTAAAGCGCAAATCTACCTGTGCAACAGGGCACTATGGCTCAAGTTTCACCGACACCAGACAGAGATGATCATAACAAAACAAGGCCGGTGGGTATTCGGAATTTTTTTTGTTAACTGTTTTTTAACGCTATCATATAACTGTAATCACTTGGTGTAAATGAGATGTAATATTTCACGGATTTTACAGTATTTCTGTTTTTGTTATCTAGCTACATAAATACATATTTACTTCTATTATGGTACACCTACTACTCTATCAACGAAAATAAAAACACATTTGGTGTTTATTTTACTCAGTTGTCCTACAGTCAACGTTTGCATTTATTGTTGTTTATGGCTGTTATAGTTCATATATAGTTAATCTTTTAATACTTATTTTTAATTTTAAGTTAAGTATTTTATTTTATTAAGTATTACAGCAGTATTATATAATACTCTATATAATCTTTATAGCATATAATTTAAACAAATAAATAAATAAAAAATACTACTACTACTACTAATAATAATAACAATAATAATTAAAATACATTTTCATTTTAATTAGTGGAATCTTTCTCCATCTTTAGGCGAATGTTCCCGTTTTTAAGTTTCAACATATCCGGCCTGGACCCGACAGCTCACTACAACATTTTTGTTGATGTGATACTGGCGGATGCGAACCACTGGCGCTTTCAGGGAGGGAAATGGGTTCCATGCGGCAAAGCGGACACCAATGTGACAGGTATGCAAAAATCCGAATGAATTATGGGAAGATATATTGTTTACCGTTTCAACTATCAACAACACATCACTTATGTGTTCTCATATTTAACGAAAACATTAATATTATTATTATTATGCCTATAATTACTCTATGTATATGTATATAATAATTTTATTATTATCAGTATTATTACTGTTGTTATTATTATTAATAGTAATAATAACGACATTATAACTTCTATAGATTTTTACATTTTTATTATTATTTTTAATTCATATATCCGTGTAGGAAACAGAGTTTACATGCACCCAGATTCTCCAAACACGGGCGCGCACTGGATGCGCCAAGAGATTTCATTTGGAAAACTCAAGTTAACGAACAACAAAGGAGCCTCGAACAACACAGGACAGGTTAGTTAATGAATATCACTCGGACCAAGCAGCTATTGAAATCTAGCTGAATGGAAATATTTTTTACTTTTTTACGCATTTGGACATTGTAGAGGATTAAAAACCTCACATTTCTGTAACATGTAAACAGATCTTATAGTACACCATCATTTTTTTTTTATTAATGCAATGATCATTTACCACTATGTGCTGTACAGTTTAGCTGAGCTAATACAATACAAAGGCACAGGAGAGTTGCACTACGTTCTTAAGATGATTCTTGGGTATTTCGGGTGACTCTGTGCAGATGGTGGTGCTTCAGTCCCTGCATAAATACCAGCCGCGTCTTCACGTGGTTCAGGTGAATGAAGATGGAACGGAGGATACGAGTCAACCTGGCCGCGTACAGACCTTCACCTTCCCCGAGACTCAGTTCATCGCCGTCACAGCCTATCAAAATACCGATGTAAGAATTTTAGCATGCCTCAAAGCACCACTTTACTTACCAGTGATGTCTTATTTACGGTCATATCAATATATTGTGTATAGTTTTGCATGCTATCATTAGAAAAGTAAGAGGATAGAACTGTAAGTGTTTATATAAAGGACACTGCATTGGAATTAAATCTTTGTAGGTTTTATAATAACTTTTTTTAAATTCACCACACAGATTACACAGCTAAAAATTGACCACAATCCATTTGCAAAAGGCTTCCGGGACAATTATGACACGTAAGTATTTTTCATTAATATTTCCTAGCAGTTTTATTTCATTTTTCTGCACATGGATATACAATAGCTATGAATTATTTTAGTTCATATTTGAGAGGTATGTTCAGATGCATTTCTCATGCTAAATACAATTATTCAATCAATATATGAGGCCTGATATATTCAAGATGCTACTGATTTCTATTTTTTAGTGTAGTAGCCAACGAATAAGCACAATATGAACCCTTTCCATCTCCATATTCCTTAACTTTCTCAAAATATTCCTCGAATATAATTAATTGTAACGAAGTGTCAGAAAAACATTACAGTTCTGATTATACGTTTTACATCATATATATAAGACAACAGGAAGCAGGTGTGAGTAGACTTTCTCTTAGTAATCAAAGCTAACGTGGAGTTAAATGTAAGATAAATATGCTTTAATAAACTCCTACGCTGCGTGAAATCAATAAGGCATATTTTTAATGATTATGATTAACACAGTCGGCCTATAACATCGAAATATTTTTCAGACTTCCAGACTATTTTTCTGTGCCTGCTGCTCTCAAGTGCGAATTATACTCATAAACCAAAATGGTGCACGGTGCAAATGTGTTGGCGCATTTACACTCGACGTGTAATGTTCATGCAGGTTTGTCTAAAACATTTTAACAAGTTCATAAAACGCAAACTATGTTTGACCCTTTTCACTTCCAGCGTCTACACAGGTTGTGACATTGATCGCTTGACGCCGTCCCCGGGTGAGTCTCCGCGCTCTCAGCTCATGCCGAGTGCGCGCTACGCCGCTATGCCGGGCTCCTTCCTGCAGGACCAGTTTGTCAGCTCGTATGCCAAGTCCCGTTTTCACCCTGGCGTCGGTGGTGCTCCTGGCACGGACCGCGGCGTCCCGCTCGGCAACAGCTTGCTTTCGCCGCAGCAAACCGACGAGACCGCGGTGGGCTCCCCGCAGCGCTGGTTCGTCACCCCGGCCAACAACCGACTGGACTTCGCCGCCTCGGCGTACGACGCTGCCGCCGCGGCCGATCTCGCGGGCAACGCGGCCACACTGCTCTCGTACGCGGCTGCTGGAGTCAAAACTCTCCCACTGCCCGCGGCCGGTTGCTCCAACCGAGCCCTGGGCTATTACGGCGAGGCGACGGCGTGGGGAGCACGCACTCCTCCTCAGTACTGCGGTAAATCCGGTGCTGTGCTCCCCTGCTGGCCCTCCAACTCAGTCCCGGGCCGGACGGCGGCCGCGGGTTACCTGGTCGGTTTGGACGAGGGCGACCCTGCTGCGCCTGAGAGATCCCCGCTGGGCACTAACGACGACGCCAAACCCAAGGACCTGTCCGAGTCCAGCTGGATAGAGACGCCCTCCTCAATTAAGTCGATCGACTCGAGCGATTCGGGCATTTTCGAGCAAGCCAAGCGGAGGAGGATCTCTCCATCTGCCACGCCGGTTTCGGAAACAGCGTCGCCGTTAAAGTCTGAAATGCTGACGCCCAGGGAGTGCGAGAAGAACTGCTCCAAGGACATTGGCTACTACAGCTTCTATTCACACAGTTAGACACGGGGACTGGTGCTAAGGCAGAACAAGACTGCTGCCACGTTCATTTTAAAGAATATGGTGTAATCTATTTATTCATATTTTATTTTGGCTATTTATTTATTTATTTATTTATTTTCCCGTGCATTTACTTGTATATTTAGATCTACTAAGCTACGCGGCCTATCTTTCTTTCTTTTTTAAAATTTAGGAACATGTTTATAATGTACGTTGTTTGCAATTTGCTAATAACACAACTGTAACAAAATAATGTACATACGTGTGTAGACATCCGTGATTTTTCATTATCTGTTGATGTACAGTATGTAAAAGGACAGAACTATTAGATTCTTGGTGCGATGTATTTAGAGGAAAGTCAGATCAGACTGTTTGAGAGATGCTTTGGGTTGGAAGAGAAGTGGGAAGGGCTAGTGTTTTTCTCCTACAGAAATATGACAGAGAGGGACCACTCTCAGAGCTCCAGACATTCAGTAGTTCAGTGTTAATAGAGACCAGACAGAGTTGTATTGCATTGTATTGCTGTTGTTTGGAAATATATTAGTCTGTAGTTTAATTGTTGCTCTCTACGTAAGATCATTTTGTACTCTGTAGTAACGCTGTTGGTAGGCCGCTGATCAACAACAAATAATTTTATGATATTTATATCCAAGGGGAAATACATTAATTTAGCAGGGCAGGTACCATTTCTTAGAGGCAACATTATTTCAATGTTCTGACCATTGACATTTTTTTGGTGATTTATTGGGCATTTATTATGATTATCTTCATATTGTTTCTTCATAACACCCCCCCCCAAAAAAAAGCATAGACCTGCTAATGAAAAGCTAATGTAATTGTGCTGTGCTTCTTTGCAATAAATACGAGAGCCTAAAACTGTTAGTAAAACAGCTTTGAAATGAGACTCGTAATCAAGGTTCAAATGTGCCTAAAATGTTATTTTAGTTATTCTCATATGATAACAGGTTTGGAGCCAGGACCATGTGTTTTAGAGGAGTACGCGTCCATCTGTTGCTGCATTAGTCTATTTTACAGTAACACTGCAATGTGTGCAATTCCTTTTAACCATGCATGGCTATCAGTGGTCTATCTTAGAAAAAAAAACCCTACTTGTTTTGTCGTCATATGCTGAATGCATAATTTTATATCCTTAAAAACGGGTGGAATAAGTAGGAAACTCTTTGGGTCAGTGGGTCATATGTTATTGTAACCATTTTAATGGGCTTAATATCGATTATGCACAGAAAAAACCCAACACGAAGTTGTGTTCAACAGCTATAGTTCTAAAACAACAGAAAAACCTCTAATTTGAGTGATTAATTTTTGCTAACAGATTGACAAAATCTAAATTTACATATGGCACATAGATAAAGGCATGTAGAGGCCGCAAAGTGTCACCTACAAATTATTAAGAAATATCAGCAATATCGTTTTAACTGTTTTAAACAATATAAGCCAAACATAAACTACAACGGTTAATTAGTAATCAGTTGAACAAGTTTATTTGATCACAATCTCTCATGAATTGATTTAGCTAACCAATGAATCAATTAGGGCGTATTGGAATAGAAATATAACATCAATTAAAATATACAGTATAAATGAAAATGCTATTCTTTATGATAAACCCCTACACATAATATTTTAATATTTTTTTCTATTCATGGTCACATATACCAAGTTATAATAGTGTAGTTTAATGAAATACATTGTGGGTCTGTATTCGTTGTTTATTATTATTATTTGTTCATTTACCCTAGCTGTAGACTGTGTAAAACCCAGTGTACCTGGTTTATTGTGAAAACTTTGTTTTGCTGCCATCCGGTGGCTGCGGAAAATTCCGTCCTTCCTGCTTTATACTATCAGTTGACTCCTTCGGGAACCTTGTGAACCACTCATGTAATGCTAATCTTAAAAAGCATATCTTATTTCCACCAGAGGGCGCCAGCACCGTCATGTGAAGAATTAGAAGAAGCTCAGAGCTTCCTTTGAAGGGAGTATTTCAGGCCCAATAATCAGGATGATTATATAAAGAAATTACAAATAAAATCGTGACCAATGCCTTGATTAAATGCAATTCAGGAATATGCTTTGAATTTTGCAGCCTAAATTCCCAATTCCGGAAGACCTTGAGGGTGTACTCTGCCTTTGCCCGGAGTTGGTTGAAATGGGCGCCAGCCTCCTCGTGACCCTATTTAGGATTAAGTGGTTCAGAATGAACGATAAACGGGGAAAAAAAGAAAGAAAGAAAAAAAATATATATGTATATATAGGATAACAGAAACTAGTAACATCAACTGCTAGTAACACAAATGTTTCAATA
>JBCNYG010000012.1:27481878-27495329 GCA_039654305.1 Porochilus rendahli | reverse complement strand
GGACGTGCTAACCACTACACCACCGTGCCGCTATTAAATTCTGAAAATTAAAAAAAAAAGTCTGTTTAAAGCAAATAAATTATTATGGATGGCACAATAAAAAACTAGCCTAATTTTTATATTCAATCAGTTATTTATTTATCACTATTGCTGAAGTGTTCTTTCAAAGCTAGACATGAAGAAATGTTGCTGTTTGTAACACACTGGCAGACTGATAAAACCACATTCTGTGTTGCAGACACACCCTCTCAAAGGGTTCAGTTTCTGCTGGGAACTGAGGATGATGACGAAGAGCACATACCACATGACCTCTTCACTGAGCTGGATGAAATCTGTCTGCGAGACGGAGAGGATGCTGAGTGGAGGGAAACAGCAAGGTAATCCATCATATATCTGTCATATTGGAAAGTCAATTTTTCAAAAAATCAATAATTGATAAAGGTTTATATATAAAACTTCCCATGTGCATCAATTAGACAGGGGCACCCATGGCATTGTGGAAATGTATACATACTGTACATATAATAATCCAGAGCATGCAAATTAAACTCAACCAATTGATAAAATAAGCCTGAAAGGTTGAGGATGTGATAAGTAAATGAGGAGCAGGTGAGTTTAATTAGACTGCGGAAGAACTTGAGCAGGTTTTTCACTGTGGCAAGGGGGGATTCTGGGAAATGGACGCAAAGGATGTCACAAGCTGTTGATGTAATGAAGGCAACTAAAGACTAAACTTTTATTTAAAACAGTTTACAGTTGTTAAAACAGAAACAAAATTTCTATTGTTAAAACAGAAACTGCTTTTGAGACAGAAATGTGCAGAAAATAATGTTCGAAACCCACTTTAATTAACAGTCCTACATAGTCTGTAGGGGGCATGGGGGCATAGTGGTTTGTACTCTTGCCTCTCAGTAGAAAGGTCCTGGGTTCAAGCTCTATGGTTGGCAAGTGGAGTTTGAGTATTCTTCCTGTGCTTGCGTGGGTTTCATCTGGATTCTCCAATTTCATCCAACAGTCCAAATACAGGCACATTAGGCTACTTGGCTATTCTACATTGCCCCTATGTGTGAATATGAGTGTGAATTGCCCAGTCATGCAACTTTGGCAACCGAAGTGATAGAATGAACGACATGGTAGAAAATAAATTTCTAGCTTCAATAATTTGCTACAACAAGTGTATAAAATAATAGATGCATGTGTCATAGTACACTCTTTAATGACATACCAGTTCTGAAAATATACTTGTGTGGATGAGCTGAAGGATCTGAGGTCTGGGGCTCTGAAACTGAGTGTGTATTTATAATTTATAATTGCATGGTATGATGGAGGGAGGAATGTCTACAGGACCATGTACAACTCTGTAACTCTGTAACAGCCTTTGTAACTTCCAGAGTTAAAATCTTAACTTTAAATCTTAGATCTTTAATCTCTTGAACTTACGTTTAAATCTTAATTTTAACTTCCTCTTTCAGCTAGCAGTGCTGATGATTTGACTCTAAACTAGTTGATTGGGATTGTGTAGCAGTGTGCAACCTTCAGTACGAAAAGTGCGCCTTTGGGAGTGGGTGGGCGTGTGATTTAAAAATACACTTGCTCATATGTTTCCTAACTTCATAAAAGTGATATCAATGTGTTAACGGTGTATTAAAACAAAAGAAAAATAAAAATACTTTACCCACCGATGCCTTGTGCAGTTTGCTATGAAATGTGCCTCATTTAATCTCACATATCTCTCTACTTTTTCCCACTGCTGAAATTAATTGACAGCTCCCAGACAACAGCATTTACTAAATATATTACACAAATAATCTTAGCAACAGTCTTTTTTTTTTTTTTTACAGTAAAAGAACAGATATATAAGCACCAACGGTCCAAAAACGTGCACAGCAGGCTGATTGACTGATAGGTGTAAGAGTGAGTGTGAATGGTTATATGTGGGTTGGTCCTAAAATGGTCTGGTGATCTGTTCTGGGTGTACCTGCCCTCACCCAGGGTCAGCTGAGATAGGCGCCAGCCTCCCTGAGACCCTAATTAGGATTACACAGCTTAGAAAATGAATGAATGAGAACTTAATACATAATGACCATATACAGTCGATCATGTTGACATTATTGAAAGATTAGAGGCTTCCTCAGGATGCTGGCTTCCTGATCTGAAATTCGGGTGTTCAAGCCTCACTGTCACTGGGTTGTCACTGCTGTCCCCCCAGTGTAGCAAACTGGGTTATCAAATGCCTGCCATGGTCTCACTGTCTGTGGTGAGAGGCATGTAAACAAACCATTGCTGTCTTTGTAAAGAGTTGGCCATGGAGTTGCCTTCAGTGTGTTTCTGCCCTTCGATGGCCTGGCGAGCTGTCCAAAGTCAGTTGAGATGGGCGCCAGCCTCCACGTCACCATGAATAGGATTAAGCGGTTCAGAAAATGAATGAATGGATGAGTCTTCCTAACATATAACTGATAATTTATATGTATGATATGCTAAGAAACAATCTGTAAAAGTTTACATAGACTTTAATAAATGAGAAATGGTGTGAAAAGAGTGTGAGATAGAATGAAAGTGACAGGCTAAATAAAGCCTCTAACTGCACGATTATGGCACAGCTGACAGATGCTAAAGGCTAGGGTAGTGTAAATGCCAGGACTGATAGCATTGCACACAAAAGTGTTTGGGCCTGACAGTCTCTATTACAGCAGCTTGTTATGGTGTTCCTTTTTCATTAAAAAAGGCATGAGTTAATGTTAAATAAATTACGTTTGAAAGCAGAAAATGTGAATGTGCAGTGTATTTAGAATACTCTAAATTTACATTTTACATTCAGAATACTTCTACTCTACATTTTCTGGATTTCATGACTGAGGGGTCTAACAACTCTCTCTCTCTTGCCCCTTTTCTCTCACTCTCTCTTTGCAGATGGCTGAAGTTTGAGGAAGATGTGGAGGATGGAGGGGAGAGATGGAGTAAACCCTATGTGGCCACACTCTCTTTGCACAGCTTGTTTGAATTGCGCAGTTGCATCATCAATGGCACAGTGTTGCTTGACATGAGGGCCAACTCCCTAGAGGAAATTGCAGGTGTGTGTGTGTGTGTGTGTATGTGTGTGTGGTTGTGTGTGTATATGTGTGTGAGTAAACCTGTAATAGTATGTAGGTAACTGTCACCTACGTGTTCTGCATCACAGGAACAAGTTCCTGGGTTTAATTTCCACGCTTGGGTGTTTCTGTGCGGACACCCAATGCATGTTCTCCCCGTATTTGTGTGGGTGTCCTAGGCACTCCAGTTTCCTCCCCAGGCTAAAGACCTGCACTTTTAGGATAACTGGCTGTTCCAAATTGACCCTAGGTGTGGATGAGTGTGAATGTTTGTGTGTTGGCCCTGTAATGGTCTGGCAAGCCATTCAGAATGTACCCTGCCTTCGCCCAGTGTCGGTTGAGGTAGGTACCAACCTCCACGCAGCCTTAGTAGGATTAAGTGGTTTGGGCAAATGAGTGAGTGAAAGTTAATTAACGAATATGATTGTGATTGCATAATTTTTATTTCTGAAAAAGAGCATTTACCTTTTATCTCCTCTGGTGGAGAACCTCACAGGAGTATTTGGAAACCTTAATTTGGGGTAAAGGTGGATTTAGTGTAAAAGGGGACTTCTCAATGTCTGATAACTTCCAACACATTAGTGAAAAATAAATAATCTATGCGGATACATTTACACCATTTGGCAGACACTCTTATCCAGAGCAATTGAGGGTGAAGGGCCTTGCTTCTCAGCTGAGGAGAATGGCAAAGTTCCCGTCTTTGGAAAATCTTGGTATTGTGGTTCTACCAAGCCATTCATGTTTTATTAACTAGTATCTTTTTCAAGTTTGCTGCGGTTTGTTAACAGCTCCACAGTTTAGATACGGGAGCAAAAATAGCAGTGGTACTTGAAAAATACTGGACTATATGCCATACTTCTAGCTTGACTTATATAGAAGGATTAGAGAGATAAAGGGTCATAAATTTCTTATCCTATAAATAAATAATTTGAAACTCATTAGTATTTTAAATAGCACATTAGTTTAGAATAAAGACAATGACATATATTTTGTTAAATATTAATCAGTCCATTTATTATTTTCTACATATTAATTTTTGATGCATTTCTGATGCACGTAAAGATGATTTCTGAACAAGCCAGCTATGTTATATAAGAGATTTTTTTCACCAAGTATATAAAATGTATAAATTTCTCATACATTTAATATGTAATGGCAATTCCTGCATGTACTGGATATATGAATGGATGGGTGGGTGGATGAATATTTTGTGTCAGAAGAAAGACAAAATTGTTAGCAGCATATACAAAAATAAAGACATTTAGAATAAGATGTATTTGCAGTCATGTGCTTTAATGTACATTAATCAGCCATAACAATAAAACATTATGATGAAAGATGGTGTAGAGAATAGAAGTGGGTAAGGAGTTACACAGTGATGCATAAGACACAGAGTGAACAGTCAGCCCTCAGGAAAAATGACTAAGTGTAAGGATTTAAGTGATTTTGATAAGGGCCACATTGTAAAGGTTAAAAAGCTGGGTCTTCATCGCCAAAATGTCAAGTCTTGTGAGGTGTTCCTGGTATATAAGTACCTACCCCCCAAGATGGACCAAGGAAGAACAGCCAGAGAACTGGCAAGAATTTCCTAGCTGCCTAAGGCACACTGATATATGTGTGGAGTGAACACTGACCCCATTTAATCTGACCCCATAGAGGAGTTACTGTAGGCTGTACTGTAGACCCAAAGTGCTGAAACTTTTAATGCTGGCTATGACATAAATGTGACTGAACACACAGTAAACTGCAGCTTGCTATATGTGAGGCTACCTAGACATAAACCAGTCAGGTGGTGCGAATGTTATGTTTGATCAGTGTTTTATTTCTCTTTTAGACATGGTGTTGGACCGACAGGAAGGATTAGGGGAGCTTGATGAGGAGGTGAAAAAGAAAGTCCGAGAGGCTCTGCTCAAGCAGCACCACCATCAAAACCAGAAGAAACTTGCGAACCGTATTCCTATAGTACGCTCATTTGCTGACATCGGCAAGAAACAGTCTGAATCTAACTCAATGGACAAGAATGGTATGCTCTACCCAAGGAGAAGGCTTTGTTTGTACAGAATTAATGTCATTCTTCCGAATACACTTTTATCTGGGATGCGTATTTTTTTCATTGAATGGCTGTAATCAGTATGAACAGTAAATGGTGAGGTATTGGGACACCACAGGAGAGGTGATTCAGCAAGTAGATGAGGAGGATAAACGACTTACACAAGGAATATACTTACACAACAGTAAACCAGGTTCTTTATGTATTACGGGAGTGTTGTTATATACAGCAAGTTTAAAAATACAGGTATGATGACCAGGACAAAACGAGGAATCATATAGCCATAGAATTATAGCAATGATATATAGGCGGGGTGGAGGACTCTTGAACTTTAAAAACTACAATATGACTGCCTTAGCTAGTGTAATTGTCCAGAATATTTTACAGTGCAGTCATATACAGTGGCACCTTGCAAGATAAGTAAAATGTTTTCCGGGACCCAGCTCCCTGTAGGGAATATTGGGAAACCTATTAATGTGTTCCAGCCAATATAAAACATTTTAAAGGCAATTTTACTCGAAAAAAATAACCTGTTCAACAAAAGTAAACACAAACAAAAATGTATCAATAAAATGGGAAAGAAAAAAAAAGGAAAAAATAACCTGCACTTTATCTTGAACATGTGATGAGTCTGGCATAAGTGACATGAGGAGAAGGAGAAGGAGGAAGGGGGATTGTTTTTGGAATGAGAATCTCCTTCCATGAGAATGTCAGGTCTTTTAGGCGGGGGCCCTCTTGTGCTGGCATCACTAGCATATGGTAGCATAGCATATTAATAACCTCATTCTTCAATTCGCCAGTTATTTTATTTAATGTTTGAGCTTCTTTTCACTACTTTCTTTCTTTCCTATATCCTTTTTGTCATCATGGTAACACAGATTTCGTGGTAGTAATTATCACCAAGAAGCACAAAGTTAACAATAAACTCGCAAGATATGTTTACGCAACGAGAAACAGATGCTATTTGACTCGGCACGATCATGTGAACATTGAGTAATTCATTGTTTTGTTTACTCGTGTGCAGGGCATCTTTGCCTTATGAGACATTCCTCGTCTTTCAGTGCAGAAAGTCCCATGTTAAGCAAGTTCCTAGTGTAAAAGGACACTCGTCGTGCGAGGTGCCACTGTAATTTAAAGTTTCCTTCCGATGTCACTGATTGCTCAGCATATGTGTGTGTCACTTTTATGTTCTACTGAAATGTAAAAGCGCTCAGTTTCATAACCGAATCAGTGACCCTAAATCATTTGATTATTTTTTAAAGAAAAATGTTAAAGTGGTTGTTGAGCCATGTAAATAGATCCTGTTTTATATGCCACTACTGTGGGAACAGACCAAGGGCAGATCAGACAGACGCAACTGCCATTCTGTATACAGAATTTCTAATATATAGTAAATCAACATTATTATTACCTTTGTTTTTGTCTGCTACTCTCATTCAATGTTTAAATTCTCTCATGCAGTGTTTCACTGTCTCTTTCTCAACTGTTCTCTCTCTCGTGTGTGTGTGTGTGTGTGTGTGTGTGTGCGTGAGAGAGAGTGTGAGACAGGTGGCTCATCTTTCTGTTCAGCCCTTAAGTCTTCTGTATGTTGTTCATTTAACTCTGATGGGAGGTGCTGGCAGGATTCTTTCTGTTGGCCTGAATGCTACACTTCCAGTGTCTCCATCTTGTCTCCACCCCCCAAATCATCCACCTCCACTGACCGAGCCCACATGCACATCTCACTGCTATCCTCACAGCAGCCACATACTGACCTGGACCCAGGCAACTTAGACTTGACTTTCTTTTTCTATTGTTTCCTAAAACAAAACTTGAAAAGGTGGTTATTTTTTATTATCAGTTAAAGGTTTGTATCATCAGTCATCTGGGATGAAAGCATGTGCTGTTGGACACACAAACCTTTAAAAAGAGAAGTAAAAATGTAAATAAAATAACATGACATTGGGTGTAAATACACTGCCTGGCCAGAAGGAAATGCTCAAGAAAATATTTAGTCTGCTTTTACTTTGACATTATTTTGACAATCTTATGCAACATCACAACATTCATTTCAATTTAAAGTTGCATTAAATTTTTGATGAGATCTTGTATTGATGGTGAGATAGTTGAACAACTCTTCTTTAAAAGGCTTTTTATCAAATCCCAAAGACTTTTAGGGGGTTAAGAACTCATGTCTGGGCATGATTTCTCATTCTTCCAGAACTACTCTTTTACAATTTCAAGCCCAAATCTAATGCCTGTGCTATTATAGGTGGGGTAACCTGGCCATTCAGTAGACTCAAGTAGTCAGCTGACTTGTTGCTGAGCTAAATTGAACAAATGTAGCAATTATAAGATTATAACAGATTATAAGAATTCCTCCAGAGTTTTTTTTTTTTACTGTAGACATTATCCATGATGGGTTCATGTGCTTCGCTTTTTACTCCGAAGCCCCATTGCTCTGGAATACGGTTAACCTGAACGCAGCAGACCACATGAATCTTTATACTCTAAAAGCCTTTTCTTTCAAATCACTAACGGGGTTTTCTTTTGGCCAGGCTGTGTATAGGTTAGGTAGAAATGAAAACACTACATAAATCAACCTTTCCGAGATTCTGGTTTAATCACATGGGAATTTTGATCAGGCTTCAAGAAGAACAGACCCACTCTTGTGTTGAACAGTTGGAAGGATTTTTTGTGGAATGAAGGCCTCATTTGGCTTTATCAAGAGAATCAGCCTCCTGTTGAAGAAAAATGACAACAAGATGACTCAACAGACCATGCTATTCTGACGTGTTTGATGCTACTCTACTTTCTATGATTTGGCAGAATAGAACAAGCAGCCGGCTGAACATAGGTCATGCATCGTTTCTGTTATTAAAAACATAAAATCAATTTTATTGTAGAAAAGTACTGTACTTAACCAGGATGTTTATTTAATTGAATAACTGCTTACTAAAACAAAATAATTGTAAGAAAACCATACTGTGGCAACAAAATTACAAAAGTAAAGTACAGTTGTATTTTTTATTATTTATAGTAACTTAAAGCACTGTTTACTGCACTGAATTTAGCACTTTAGTATCTTCAATATTTCTAAGACATTTAATGCTTTTAATTGCTTTTCATCTCATTTCTGTTTTGTTATATTCCTTAACTGTGAGCACAATTGTAGTGTTTCAGTGCAGAGAAGTGTAATCAGCTTTGTTGACATGAACTAAAATTGTAGGGATTAAATATAATTTTCCTCCATGTGCTGATTAACATGACAATAAATGCAGAAGACATAAGAAGTTTCATAATATTTCAACATGGTAGACTGTTTGCAGAACAAATTGATTCTCAGATCATTCGTCACCATTTTGCCACCTTTTAAAGGCTTGTGTTTAGGAAGTTGCCAGCTTTCCTCAAAGAAAAGCAAAGATGTGAAGAGCACTGAACCTCCTTACACAATTTTTTTTATTTGTTCTGGGAAAACACTGTGAACAATATTTGTACGCTAATTTATGTATAATGTTCTAGCAAAAAACAACACAGAAAGAGCACCCCGGGAGTCAAGGATCAAGAGTAATAAACAAATATAGGTGCAGAAGACACTTACAAATTACAGTTATTCTCACTCCAAAATAATGAGTTTTGGTGCTACTTCATGAATTGCACACAGCAGCTGTAGTTGCTTTCAGGCTAGAATACTGAAACAGTGACTCAGAATGGAATAAGAACAATGGTCTCATTATTCTTACTGGTGTTACTGTGGATTAACTAAATATCTATTTCATTCTTTTTGCTAACACTGTAGTTTCTTGAACAATACTATAAATTGAGGTGGTGGCAGTGAAAAAGGTGAAACAGCATACTCCACACTAACGTTCTGACTGCCATTATCCATTAGCATCCATCATTCCTTTCTATGTGCGTACACCTTAGTGGATCATTACCCACATGTTTTCTGTGTTTGTTTTTCTTTGGATAGATGTCTAGCTATTCATTGTTTTTTTTTCTTCACTGTAATGTTGAGATGGTGGAGGGTTTTCTGCTCTGGCTGTCTGTTTTATTGCTATAGCTGTAGATGCTGATAGTTTGCATGTGTGAAAAGGCCTGTATGTATGACTAGTGTTACCTGTTTTGTTTGTGTGCACAGGCCAGATGATCCTTCCTCAGCCCCATCCTAGTGCACATGACCTCAAGCCAGAGGTTTCAAGAGACTGCAGTAGTGTGGATTTTAGTAAGGTAAGAGTGATGGGAAGTAGTTCTTTTTTCCTTCAAAAAATGCTTCACATTTAATGCATATAGCCCTGTACTAGTCCCATCCGTCTACCAAATTTTTCCCCCAGTAGTGTTCTGGGTTATCATTATCGCTTATAATCGCTTATGTGATCTTCAGCAAAGTCTAGATACAGAGCAATGTTCTTTCTGTAGAGCAGTAATTTGCAGCCCTGTGATATTAATGTCGCTCCTGATGAAGTATTGTGTTTTTTCCTGAGGACTCGCATAAATAGAAGCCTTTAGTTGCTTATAAGTTACTCTTTGTACCTTTGAGACCTCTTGGACTATTATGCGAATCTCTTTTAGAAGGATTTTTGTTGCTCAGTCACTCCTGGATGGGGTAACGCTCACTCTCTCACTCACACATTTTCCAAACTGCTTACCTACTATACCAAACCTACTATGGTTACCTGGAAGCTGGAGAGTTATACCCTGAACATCTGCCCGATGGGTTAACAGTGATCTTGAAACTCCTTCATATGTCTGACTCTGGTGGACCCCAAACTATGCTGGGATGAACTGGTGGCCTTTTCCATTCTCAGTTGAGAATCAACAACTCTGATGGTGCAATTTTGATAGATCCCTACCTTTAACAAAAGCAGGGCACCCACTCAACACCATTTGTCATCGCATTGATTGAAAACACCTGAGTCTGTTTTAATCTTCAGATTACTTGCTAATCCTAGAGGGTATCATTATGTATATTGAGAAAACTCTGATAATGTTTTAGACTATATTTTTGCAGAAGTATTGAAAATCGTAGAAAATCTAAACTTTTGAAACAGCATATTTAATGTGCATGTATTGTGATCTTGCTGTCCTTGTAGATAGACCTGCACTTTATGAAGAAGATCCCTGCTGGAGCTGAGGCCTCTAACATTCTGGTAGGAGAGCTGGAGTTCTTGGAAAAACCTGTAGTGGCATTTGTACGTCTGTCACCTGCTGTCCTTCTCAGTGGCCTTGCAGAGGTTCCCATAACCACCAGGTGATGGTTTTTTTAAATCCCCAGTTTTAACCTTTAAACTTTGTATTGAAGCACTGATTTCTGACAGTGACCGAACTGAAACTTACCTAACTGTAATGCATCCCTCTAGCTTACCCTTTTAAATAAATAGTATAAGATGACCTAAAAACCTCCCACATTACAAAGGTAAATAAAAAAAATGCTTAAAGATCGTCAAATTATTATTTAATGTGTGCAAATAATGTTTCAATTCAATTCATTTAAAGAATTGGAATTTGAATCGAATTGGCTCCACCCCACAGGAAGTGGAAATAAATTCACTGCAATTCAGAGAAATTCCTTATAGCGAAGTAACAGGAAGAATGTGTCACGTTTAAAAAAAGGCTTTGGCTTAAATACTAAAAATACTTTCCAACCACAAAATTAAAGACAAATTCCCTCCATGTTGAATAATTTGTATTTTGTACTTTTTATTAGAAAATGATTTAATTTATAGGGTAACATTGTTGCATTTGTCATAAGTTCCTCAAAGGGTTTATCATTAGGATAACATCTTTCTGGTTGGAATATCTTTCCTGCAATCCTAAAGATCCTCTCAGCAGGTGCAGAGGATGCAGGCATGGCCAGATATTTGTAGGCAAGTGCAGCGCTAGGTTTGGGAAACTGCTCTGGTTTTCTTTCCAAAACACCAAAGGATCAGCATCCTCTGTCGGGCAGGGTTTACTCAGGTAGACATAAAGTTCAGAGTAATAATATTTGTATGAAATATGTAAAACAGTCATGTATGAAATATACTGTAAAGTATGATTCTGGAATACACCAAAATTATCTATTGGAATTTCATGGAATTTCATTTCTACTTCCTCCAATTTGAATTTGAATCACAATTCTACTTCCTGTTTGCAACCGCAATTCAAATTCAGTTCAAATTCATGGAATTTGGGAGACAATGTAAATTCAGTTCGGAATTTTGCACAAGCATGGCGTACATTATAATGTGATTATCGTTACCATTTATTTTTTAATGTACCTTTGAAATGTGGGAGTTAATTTTGAGTCACCCTGTATCGATATTACAGACAGCTGTTACTCTCACAGTGTTGGTGATTTTCTTATAATAGACCTCGAAATGTTTCAGTTCTCTTGTATTACATTATTTGTAAGCCCATAATTTTGTGAAATTGTGCTGATGTTCTAACGGAGTGGCTACGTTCTTCTAAATCCTATAATCTATATGAATTTGTTGTTTTTTTCTTTGTCATTTTTAGGCATGGGGTTAAAACAAGACACACTAGGCCTATAAATGAGTAAATATGTGTCCTTAATATGGGACCTTGAGGGCGGCATGGTTGCATAGTGATTAGTACATCCACTTCACAGTAAGAAGGTGTTGGGTTTGAGTGTATTGCTCAGCAAGGACAATTCTGTGAGAAGTTTGAATGTTCTCCACGTGCTTGTGTAGGTTTTCTCCGGGTACTCCGGGTTCCTCCAGCACATAAGACTAATTAACTGCACATGAGGCTAATTGGCTGTTCCAAATTTCCCTATGTGTGAATATGAATGGTTTTGTGTGTGTGTGTGTGTGTGTGTGTGTGTGTGTGTGTGTGTATGTTGGCTGTGTGATGGACTGGTGAGCTGTCACCCAGAGTTGGCTGAGTTTGGCTTCATCCTCCCCGCAACCCTAGTAGGATAAAGCTGTTCAGCGAATGAATGAATGTGACCTAGAGAATTGTGACACAAGATTAAAATTGCACTGAAAAAAAAATGTAGCGTGCAAATTATTAGTATAGAAAAAGTATATTTTGCTTACTAGTTGCTTGTAAATCAGTTGAAATCTGTTGTAAGTCCAACAGCTGTTGCCTGATCTGAATGGGTAACTGTTCAAAAAAAGCCACAGCTAGAAGAGACACATCATTTACATTATTTACATGATTCGCGATATACTTGGTAAATTATATGCTTGTTGACAGAAGAATTTCAATTGTCATCATTTTCTCAAAACACTACTTGAAGGACTTACAGGGTTTTCACTAAAAACTCAAGATTTATTAAAGAAGCTCCAGCTGCTCCCTCACCTACCTCACTTTTTTCACCCTCTTGAGATTAATAAAAGAGCCTGCAGATTAAAAAGCCTTCTGTCTGTCTGTTACAGCTTTACCTCTATCTGCTACAAAGTCCTTCCAAAAATGCTATATGAATATTATCTCACAGAAAACTGTAGCAGTTACACAGTTTAATCTTAGAAGCCATCGAAGTGTAAGTGGTTACTATAGAAACGGTAATTTACTGTGTTCAAATGAGGACACTGATATAAACCCTGAATCAGATTTACTTTCACAATTTGCCATGGCGTTATAAATGTTTCAACACCTGCTGACCAATCAGAATAAAGGATTCAACATCACTGTGGCACAACATAGACTACACAAAACTAAGACGTCACTGCTACTTATCAAATTAGGATTATTAATTAAAATTGTATTATTTTATTATATCATACTTTAACTCTACCAGACAATTTGGAGTTTGATTCTTCCAGATGTAGAGAAGAAAAGTGAAGCCTGCTCCAGATGCTTATTTAATGGGTGCCAACAATGTGCAATGTGCTGTTTAACACTGACACTGCTAAAATGTGATTAAAACAAGTCCTTCATCTGTTTTCCTTGTTTATCAGATTATGCATCAAAATCTGCACAGATATGTGATACAGATCCTTTTGACCGTTTTTCTAATTGTTCGCTAATAGTCGGTGAAAGAATTATAAAGTGTTATTAACTAATTATGTGAAAAAATATTATATAACAGCTGGAAGCATTGATTAATAATAGACATAATGAGAGTCATTAAAGTTAGAAAGGCAGTGCAAAAAATAAAGTCAGTGAATTATCGCTAAGAAAAAGACTCAGAGGCATTATACTTTTGTAAATAAGGGTATAGTATGGATTGATTTCTGCCCCCCAAGGTAGCATCTATACTAATGTATCCCCTAGTACTAATTATTGCAAACTATGCATAGCTTTTAGTTGTCCAGAAAGGCAAAATACACACACACACACACACACACACACACACACACACACACACACACACACACACACATATA
>JBCNYG010000012.1:27467080-27480003 GCA_039654305.1 Porochilus rendahli | reverse complement strand
ACACACACACACACACACACACACACACACACACACACACACACACACACACACACACATATATATATATACACAGTACAAATAAGTACCTTTGAGGGTACTCCCACAGTGCTGTCATATACTCTACAACAGTGTACTTTGTGTTCTAGTGTAGAATGGTCATCATCTGTTAATGCAACTGCTCATATTCAATAGTATTTTTTTTCAACTTACTTTACTTAAACAATTAAAATGATTTATCTTTCCATCAAAATACTGTTATTACTCTAATATTGCAGATGAGATCCATCTGTGGTGAGTCTAATGGCTATTTGAATGAATGCAGGTTTAAATGCTAGAAACTCTTTATCTAGATTTATAAAAAACATGTTGATCTGTGTTTGTTTTGACCCTGTTTATTTATTTCCCTTTAGATTTCTCTTCATTCTTCTTGGGCCTCTGGGTAAAGGATCACAGTACCATGAGATCGGCAGGTCCATTGCAACCCTGATGACTGATGAGGTGTGAAACATGCTTATTTAAAAAGGATTTAAAAAAATGTTTTTTAATTTAAACAAAACACTTATTTATTTTTCACACGTTGCACATGAAATCTGTAAGTGTGTTTTGGCTCGATGGACCCACTTCACAAATGCGTTACAGGCATTTTAGGAGCAATGGATCGTTTGTGACAGACTGTATTTCTCCAAGACTAAAGAGAATTGAGGGAGTTTCAGGCCCTTCACACTTTTAGTGATTCTCTCACTCCTTCCTCAAGGCGCTGAAGCACATTTCTGAATGCACATAATGACATGCAAACGCTTGCTCATTAGCTAGAATTTCATTTTTTAGTCAAACAACCAGTTACCCTGTTGCTATGGTAACACTATAATCATGGTATTGTTAAAAGGTATTCTAATATACACCCTTACCAGCACTTTGAATTTAAATTTTCTATTTTCATTTTTTTTACTGTTGAGAGTTATGTTGATGTGCACTCAGAGCAACAGATTTTATTTTATGTTTTATAAGAAGTGGATGTAACTGAACAAAGCACTGTGACACCGCAGGTGTTCCATGATGTTGCATATAAAGCTAAGGACCGGAATGACCTGGTTGCAGGAATTGACGAGTTCCTTGACCAAGTAACAGTTCTACCCCCTGGAGAATGGGACCCTTCTATCAGAATTGAGCCACCGAAAAATGTTCCCTCTCAGGTACATGTGTGAGGCTTTCACAGCCATCAGGAGGCTTAGGAGGTGCTGTGATGACCCAGCATCCTTTCCCCCTTTTTTAATTTGGTACCCATCTACACGTAATTAATAAAAGATGAATAATTATTTGAAAATTTCATTTGATATTAACTCAAGACTCTTAATGGGGCTTACGTTTTTGAAAACGATGAGGTAATTGACAGTGTCTTATTTTTGTTTTAAATTTCTGTTGAATGTAATAACATCCTGATCCAGAATAGATAAAGCTGACATGAAAAAGTGTGTGTGTGTGTGATAAACAGGAGAAGAGAAAATTCCCTGCTGTCCCCAACGGAGAGCTGGCAGAGGCTGAGGAACATGGGGGGCATGGAGGGCCTGAGCTGCAGCACACCGGGAGGTGGGTATGGACAGTGTGCATGTGCGTGTGTGTGTGTGTATGTGAGCGTGTGTGTTTGTCTGAGTGTGTGTGTACATGCTTATATTCTGAAGTGAGCAAGCCAAAGTATGTGTGAGTGTGTGTAAAGCTGGTGACTGCGCTTTTGAGTGAGGTTGAGAAGGTCAAAGTATATATAAGAGAGAAATGAAAGCCTTAAACTTTCCTATGGGCTGTTTTCTGTATATAAACAAATGTCATGGCATTGAAATCAATTTTCACAACTTTTAAATGAACTGGACGAACGCCACAGCTGACATTTGGTCACCAAGACTCCCCCCATGAGTGACAGTTTTCACAACTTGCCTCAACTTTCTCTCTTCTCATCACAACAGCCCCCTTCTGTTCTCAGCTCCCTCTGTCTCTCCCCCCATACTTTTGCAAAAATTGCATGCTAAATGAAACATCTTCCATATATTATATTCCAGCAATACTGAATAGGAGCTGTCCGTTCAGCACCCATGGACTGGCAGTGGAGGAGCTAAGAGCTTGTGAAAATGAACAAAGAGCATAGGGATTGTCAGATAGAAGGATAATTCAAATCGTGCTATACATCTTGCAGTATAATTCAGACAGTATACCTTTCATTTATTCTTTTACTTTCTGAACCGCTTAATTCTATTTAGGGTCACAGGGAGGCAGGCGCCCATCTCAGCCGACTCTGGGCGAGGGTAGAGTACACCCTGTACAGGTGGCCTGGCCATCACAGGTAAGAAACATGCTGACGGCAATGCAGCCTTTTCCGGAAGTCAGCAATGGTTCTTTTACATGCCTCTCACCACAGACAGTGAGAGGCATGGTTGGCCTTTGACAACGCAGTGATAGTGGGGCTTGAATCCCTGACCTTCAGATCAGTAATCCAGCACCCTAGCACCAGGCCACCACTGCCCCTGAGAATACCTTATAATCAAAAGTATTGTTTCATTAGTTTATTATACTTTATTTTAATAATATAGCCAGCAGTGGAAATTAGTTATACTTCTTTTAAATATACAGAATTTGCATTCAAAGCGTAATCATAATTTTATGTAATTTTTTCTTCAGATCCTGTAATGACAAAGGGTATGACATAGATGTGTCCTGTGTGTTCTAGGCTTTTTGGTGGGTTTATTCTAGATGTAAAGCGCAAGGCACCACGTTACTTATCTGACTACACGGATGCCCTCAGTCTGCAATGTGTGGCCTCTTTCCTCTTCCTCTACTGTGCCTGCATGTCTCCTGTCATCACCTTCGGAGGACTGCTGGGGGAGGCCACAGAGGGGCGCATTGTAAGAAAACACACAACTAATATTGCTTTTGAAACTACAGTATATGAGGGTAGGCTAAAAATGTTAAAATGCTGACCATGATCTATATACTTCTTCCATCGATGTTGTGGTGCTTGGATCCCTTTGGTACAGAAGTTTTGAAGTTTCACTGCTCTGGCATTAGTCCATCAGCCTATAAACTGTTCAGCCCACCCTCATATGATAATACTTTCACATTGACTCTCACAGACACCAGGCCATTCCAATATATCCTAAATTATCATCTAAAAATTCTTAGTAATGTTTTATTTTATGACAAAAAACAAAACAAAACAAAACTATAGAAGTCTGGAAAAAAAGCCTAATTTAATGACATCCATACATGCGTTATACTCATACCAAGGAAGACATGTTTTTCAATTGTGAATTTTATGTGTGTGCTTAGAGTGCTATTGAGTCTCTGTTTGGTGCATCGATGACTGGAATCGCATACTCCCTGTTTGCGGGCCAGCCTCTCACCATCCTTGGCAGCACTGGCCCTGTGCTGGTTTTTGAGAAGATTTTATTCAAATTCTGCAAGTGAGGCAGCTTTCATCTCCATATAATTTAATATTGTTGACAAATTTGTCATATTCCCTCACCATCAACACTAAATACTCTAAATGTATACGTCATTGCTCAGGGCATGTATGTGCTAATGACTGAAATAAAATAACATCTTGATGTAAATAAAATGCGTCTGGATTCATCTATATTTTCATAAACTATCTACCTGACTGCTGTCTGTCTCCAATGTTAGAAAATAGTAAATTAGTATCCTGCTCCCAAAGACTATAATTGCTGTTCATTAATGCTTACATTCATGGTTTACAGGACATAGCAATGTCTACTTTATTAATGCCTGAATAATAGATAATAATTATATAATGGTATTGATATTCTCTTGTATTTACTTTCAGGGAATACGATTTGTCCTATCTGTCTCTGAGGACATGCATTGGCCTTTGGACTGCTTTCCTCTGTCTGCTGCTGGTAGCTACTGATGCCAGCTCACTGGTTTGCTACATCACTCGTTTTACAGAAGAAGCTTTTGCCTCTCTTATCTGTATCATTTTCATCTATGAGGCGCTGGAGAAGCTGATCCACCTTGGCGAGACCTACCCTATTAACATGAACAACAACCTTGAGAAGCTCACCACTTATTCGTGAGGATGCACACACACACACACACACACACACACACACACACACACACACACACACAAAACCAATCACGTCAAGGGACAATTTGGCACAGCCAATTAATTTAATGTGCACGTCATTAGTTGTGTAAATAACAGTGACTATTATTTGTTATTCGAGATTTATTCATTTCTGATTGGTGCGAAGGTACTGAATAATTCTTGATATTGCATCATTGCCATGGGATAAATTAATTATTGTCTTGTTGCCTTGAGATAAGTTGAATCATTTTTGCGGATTGCCACATGCAACTTAGAAACATGACTGTCTACTTTGAAAGCATTTTTAATGATTTATAAAACAATTATAGAATTTGGCTTTCATATGATAATTATTCAGTCTTAGAGGGTGTTATCCCCTTGACCAAATAATTTTCGATTAGTAACTTATTATCTTATTACAGTGGCATCTGTCATGGGGTGGGGTATATTAGGCAGCAAGTAAACAGTCTGTTCTCAAAAGTTGCGTTCGAAGAAGGAAACAGAGACAAGCGCAAGTGACTTTGTCAAAGGTCTTCTGGGTTGCTAACATGTTGCACTGGTTAGTACGTACCAAATACAAACAAGGATCAACAGTGAACCAGGAACTGATTCATGGGCACCTAGGTCTCAGTGATACACGTGGGGAGTGGAGGCTAGCCTGTGTGGTCTGATCCCACAGAAGAGCACAAATTGCTGAAAAGTTTATGCTAGCTATGATTGAAAGGTGTCAGAACAAACTGCATCGCAGATTGCTACGTATGAGACTGTGTAGCTGCAGAGCAGTTAGAGTGTACATGTTTGACCCCTGTCCACCACAGAAAGTGCTTACAATGGGCATGTGGGTAACAAAACCGGACAATCGAGCAATGAAATAAGGTGGACTGGTCTGATAAACACATTTTTTTACATCATCTGGACAGATGGATGCAGGTGTGTTATTTTTGTGAGGAAGAGGACGACAACAGGATGGACTATGTGAAGAAGTCAAGCCGACAGAAGCAGTATGATGTTCTTTTGGGAAAGCTATGGTGTTCCCTAATGTTAGGAGAATAACTTAATTATCTTTTCATACATGTTAATGTCTGCGATGGCCTGGCGAGCTGTCCAGGGTGTACTCTGCTCTTGCCCAGAGTTGGCTGAGATGGGCGCCAGTCTCCCTGCGACCCTAATTAGGATTGAGCAGCTCAGAAAATGAATGAATGTATGAATATGTTAATGATTACATCAACCTTCAGAACAGGGAAAAATGTGATTACATCACTGTTGGACCCAGATTGGCTGTCTTGAGTATCAAATACATAACAACCACTCTCCTGGGTTTTTCATGGAAAATGGAAAATGTAGCCTGGCTGGAATGTTTTCTTGGCACAATTAAGGACTGTTAACACCAACCAATCATTATCTGAATGCAGCACCCAGTTTGGGTGCTATTGCTGACCATGTCCTTGCCTTCCTAACATGCACCCTTCTTCTAAGGGCTATTTCGAGTCCACCACTGAAATCAACTAAAATGGGCACATCAGAACTGGACCATGGAGCAGAGGAAAAAAAAAGAGGCCTTGACTGATCATTTAAATTGTAATTTTAAAAGTCAGGTGGTTAGATAGGTGCATCTGTGTGACATTCCTGAGGAAGAGATAGCACCAGGATACATTATGGATGCCCTGAACCATGGAGGCCCCACCTTGTAACTTACACAGCTTAAAGGATCTGCCTGCTAATGTGCTGGATACCTCAGTACAATTTCGGGGGTCAGAGCTTTATTGATGGCACAAAGGGGACCTATTCAATATTAGGCAGGTGGATTTAAACTAAGCAACACAAATATATGGTGTGATGACCCTACGCTTTTACAAAAAGTAACAGTCTCAGGTACAATTCATTCCAGTTTAAAAGGAAACTGGCTGGCAAGTTTTACTGAGGACTTCAAGACTTATCTTAGAGAATCACAGTTGTACTGGAGATTGTGACCATCACATATTTTTGTTGCATGTAAAATAATAATGATGATAATAACAAATTATATTATGCAGCAGAATTATATGTTTCTTTTGTCTGGAAAATGGTTTGTTAGATAATATGCTAATTTCTTTAATGACAAATATTGTCTGTAGTATATTTTTTTGGGGGTGGGGGAATGTTGTAAATATTGTTCTGACTTAATAATAGTGAATAATAATGATGTCATTAAAAAGCCATTCATAACTAAAGTACTTATAGACAATTATTACATTTATTTAATTTCACAGTAATTTTAACAGCAATTTTAAATATTGTATAATTTTCTGAATTTGTGAGGTATTTCTCCATCAGAGTGATCGGCGCAGACTAATGTTCTAGTCACCCTAAAAAATTTTTCCCCCTTCATCTGCAGTTGTGCTTGTATAGAGCCAGTGAACCCCAGCAATGCCACCCTGAAGTACTGGGAGCAGAACAACATCACAGCATCAGAAATCTACTGGGAGGCTCTGGAAGTGCAGGTTAATATGAGCAGTAATAATAATATTTTAGAATAGTTTCAAGATCTTTAGTAGTACTTTTAGGATATTGACTTAGGGAGAGACTTGATGGATGAAATGCTCTAATGGTTTGTTAGAAGTGGGTAAAGCTCAAAAAATCATCCTTGATCAAAGATTCATGCTACAGGAGTGATGGTCTGTTGGATATATTTGTTTAAAGGGATAAGACCAATGGAAAATCTGACCTATTTAAAAACACAAAACAAAACAAAACAAAATATAAAAACCAGATTTGCAACATGAACTCAGACTTTTTGGACTCAGACCTTTTTAATTGACATTAAACCAGTCATAAAAACCTGTCTCTCAGAATGTCATGCTCTATCAGCTGCAGACAGAGCAACATTGGAGATTAAGGACAATGTGGCTTGGATTATAATGGATTAGCTATGCTGAACCACTAAAAGCAAACTGTTTACTTCTGATTTAGACTGGATAAGAGCTCTGTTAATAGAAGCAAACACTGATATATCTATGTAATGTAAGAAGGGGATGGAGAGAGAACTAAAAAGAAAATGCTTTGAGGCCTTAATGAACAAATGTTTATTATTATTCATAATTCATTAATTTTCTAAGCGCATTTGGGGTCAGTGACAACCTGACCTTGAACCCCTGACCTTCGGTTCAGTAACCAACTCCTTAACCACCAACCCAACACTGCTCCTTATTATTATTAAATATAACAAAAAAGAATAATAATAATAATAATAAATAATAACAACAATAATCATCATTATCTTGTTTTATTTCTTTTTGTTTTTCTGTCTAGCATAATAAAAGTTTGAAAACATTCATAAGGAATGTGAGCCCAGTTTACATACATTTTTGTGAAGTATGTACTGAACACTAAATGAGTAGGCTCAGAAGATGGTATTAAATACATAGTGGTTAGCTTAGCTCTATATATAAATCTTATTTTCTGTGTGCGTGTTTGCTTATGCCCCCAATAATTTATCTCATAGTGGAGCCTCAACATTACACTAAGGGACAATTCTGTGATATCTACCTCACCTTCAGCGAATAACTGTTAATTAGCATAATATGGGGCATTTTAGGCTAATTCACTGTGTGAATTAATAATAAATTAAATTAGCATACTGTACCCTCCCTTTTTTTTACTAGAGGCCACTATTTGGACACCTGAAGTTTATGAGCATGACTTCAGTACGTCATCAAGACATGATTTATGAGTCATTCAAAAACATAAAAAAAAAATTCTAAACACAGAAATGATGAAAAACTTTATTTATTCTTGAACGTTTGTGAGTATTTTAGCACAATTAATGTAGTTTATGAAGTTATTATACCTAGTATGTCCAGTAATGGTCTTTGTATGTCAAGAATTGGACTTACAGAGTTTTTAGCAGGTCGTGCAACAACAAGAACTCTTTAAAGAGTGAAGTGGCACTTATTTTTACATTGTACAGATTGAAATGTTTGCAGTTTATCCTTATAGTAAATAACATGCATACATGTTGAATATTGTCCTTAACATTATATGGAATGCCTGTCTCTCTCAGGACTGTATAGAGAAAAAGGGGGTTTTTGTAGGCTCTGCCTGTGGGCCTCACGGTCCCTACATTCCTGATGTACTCTTCTGGTCTGTGGTGCTCTTCTTCTCCACTGTGGCCATGTCTGCTTTCCTTAAAGAATTCAAGACCAGTCGATACTTTCCAACCAAGGTACTTTCATTTTTTATTAATTTGTAAATGTAATAATTCCATCAAATAAAATTAATATATATTTTTAATTGAATTAAAGTAATTACTGATTGAATAAGCTATAAAAAAGAGGAGGTAGGGCTGGACAAAAAAAATCTTGCAAAAATATTGCTCAATTTCTCTTATTGTAGGTGACCTCTTTATTTAAAGAACTCATTGTTTTGTGTACACTTGATGCCCAGCAGATTTTTTAGATTATTTTAGTGAGCCCTATTTTCATTGTTACTTATTTATGTACATATTGAGATATTGGTAAATGCTAAGTTCTCATACCAAGTGTATACGTACCGTGGGCATACTATGAATTACTTCTGCTACTACTTCTTGCTTTGAATCTGTATAAGTGGTGGATGAGGCTACAAACTGAAAGGCTTTTTTGTGCACTGCTGCTCTCTAGTGGAACATCAATAAAAGAAAATAAAAGCGACCCCACATAAGGGGTTTAATTCCTTTATATGTTTATATATTTATATATAATAGGCTATATATTATAAATAATAATCCAACATTTGTGGTCAGATGGATATCTAAAACCACTTATTTTCTTGCACCAGACCAGAATACTAGCATTAAAATATTGTCAATAAAAGCATTCTCTGAAAAAAACTATTTTTTTATTGTTAAGCAATAAACAAACTTACTAAAGCCTAAAATATCCCGCCAAAGTGCAACATTATAATAAATACCCTTTTTTGTGCATCTTCATTGTATGTACGTTGACACAATTCTCAGTACTTGCTGCATAATATATTGTTGTTACATTATTTGTCCCATCAGTAACACACCTGAAAGCCATTCAAGAAAATAATCATATCTTCATAACATTATATTTAATGTCTGCTTCAGGTCAGATCAATCATCAGTGATTTTGCTGTGTTTATTACCATTCTGACCATGGTTCTAGTGGACTACGCTTTAGGTGTCCCCTCACCAAAACTGCAGGTCCCCAGCAAATTTAAAGTAAGAAAATCTGTTGAAATGTAACCCTGTTGGTCTGACTACAAATCCATCCATCCTGGTGCATTTAGTAGTTATTGTAATTAAAGTGACTGTGTTTGTGCCCATGTAGCCAACACGAGATGACCGAGGTTGGTTTATAAACCCACTGGGTCCAAACCCTTGGTGGACTTGTATCATAACGGTGATCCCTGCTCTTCTTTGTACCATCCTCATCTTCATGGACCAGCAGATCACTGCAGTTATTATAAACAGAAAGGAACACAAACTTAAGGTACTGATAAAAAGAGTATTTCACTTTATTTTTTATTGTAACATTTAATTGTATCATTGTGTCTGTACATACTGTATACAAAAAATAACTCATAGCACATTTGAACTAGCAAATTATTAGTTCGTAATCAGTTGCATTACTAACTGAGCAATTTATTCCCATATGGCTTTTGGAATATCGATATCGTCGCCAGAAAACCTTGTGAGTCCATTTTTAACAGTTATGATTTTGTTTTACCTCAACTGAAAACTGTCACTCCGCTCTGTTCCCTATGGGCATGCTACAGAGCTGGGAGTTAGAAATAATTTTTATGCATCTTGGAGTTTTTTGATGAATAATCCAAAATGCTGTTTTTGTAGTAATTGGGTGTTTCAGTTTTTTATTTATTTTTTATTTTTTATTTTTTTATTTTTATTACATCAGAAAAAAAATCTGTTTAAAAGCTAACTGAGAAACATATATACCAATTGGGAAACATATATAACACAAAACCAAACAAACAAATAAACAAACAGACAAGCAAATTTAAATTTGGCACAACCTTGTATGAATTTTCTTCATTAAAACTATTTTCTACTAGTATGTATTTAACAGGAATTACATGAGCTGATTAGTTTATTATTTCAGGATAATTAAGAATTATCCATCCTTCAAACTTATGAGAATACCCAAATCAGTCAAAAATTATAAAAATAAACCATAAACATCTTTAAATTCTCTCTGTTTGACTTGCTCAATATGGATTTACAAGGTTTGTAGAAGAAGTTTAAATTCCTTTTTAATAAGTTTTTTACTTTGTAAAGCTGCTTTATGACAATGTCATTTGTAAGAAACACTATACACAAAAAACTGAATTGAATTGAATAATAATGAAGACAAGAGCACTACTGAAATCCAGCGAATATTTTACACAGTCAATAAAATGTCAAACCAAACAAATAACTATTCTATATTTTAAGTACTACTACTACTACTACTAATAATAATAACAACAACAAAGTTGAGATGTAGAGTTTGTCTTATCTGGTTACTGATTGGTCTGTCTTTTTTGTTTTGGCTCCAGAAAGGCTGTGGTTATCACCTGGACCTGTTTGTGGTGGGTGTGATGCTGGGTGTATGTTCGCTGATGGGACTGCCCTGGTTTGTGGCAGCTACTGTACTTTCTATCTCACACGTGAACAGCCTGAAGTTGGAATCTGAGAGCTCAGCCCCAGGAGAGCAGCCTAAGTTTCTTGGCATCAGAGAACAGAGGTTTACTGGCCTTATGATTTTTGTCCTAATGGGATGCTCTGTCTTCATGACCACCATTCTTAAGGTCAGTTCCTGCACTGCCCAGTCAGAGCTTCATGTCTTGGAATCTAAAAAATTATTATTATGGATGCAGTAAAAGATGATAAAAAAGTGATAGATTTCTATAAAATATTTTAATTTCCAGAAAAATTCCAAGGAAATAAATCTGAACCTGTTGTATGTCATGAATAATGTTTCTCAGGGCTCAAATGTGTGATTAATATAAACACTTAATGAAATTAATAAATAAATGAATAAACCATAAAAACAACAACAACACAAGCCTTCCAGCATCTTAAAAAAAGGTGTTGGCTAATTGTGGCAAAAAAAGCTTCTCACTTTTCATGCCTTCCCCAAGCAAAGAAAGTATTTTTATCCTCATTGTAGCCTTCATTAAGTATATATATATATATTTTAAAGCAGCAAGTTTGTAGTATTTTAATTATTGTAATGAGACCTCACATAGAGTCTCAGTATTACTCATTTCCTTACTTATTTAGTATTTGTTTATTTGTTCAGTTTATTCCGATGCCTGTGCTGTACGGAGTGTTTCTTTATATGGGGGCATCATCGCTGCGAGGAATACAGGTATTAAATAAATCAAAACATTCTTCATCCTCTAATATGATACATTTCTTAATCAGTGCGATCCTGTTGTCTTTGCTCAGTTCTTTGACAGGTTGAGGCTCTTTGGGATGCCTGCTAAGCATCAGCCAGACTTCATCTACCTGAGGCATGTTCCCCTGCGGAAGGTTCACCTCTTCACTATAATCCAGCTCAGCTGCTTGGTGCTCCTTTGGGTCATTAAAACATCCCGCGCTGCCATCGTCTTTCCTATGATGGTACTTTTATTCTAATCAACTAACCAAACTTTAGAGAATTGCACTATAGGCTATAGTTAAGGTATTCAATTAACATCTAGTGATGCTTTATTTGTTTCTAGTTCAGGCCCTTCTTTTTCCTCCTCTAATTTTAGCCGTATTCAATTCCCACTTGTCAGTTGTTGCCTCCCTATCACATGCAACCATCACCAACCAGGGAGAGGCATAACCAAGCTTTATGAACTGCTGCGCAAGCACATTTGGCGGCAGCGTAACACACCTGGAGGGAAAGTGATATCTGCCCCCTTTTGCACAAATGAGCTTATTTTGTGTGTGTTTTTAGTATAAATACATTTATTAGTTAAATAATTTCATATTTTATTCATTTATTTATTTTCCAAACCAATTAATGCTTCTAGGGTCACAGGGAAGCCTTGACAGCTCACCAATCCATTGCATGGCCAGCACACACAACTGCTCACACTAACAGTCACACTTAGGGGCAATTTGGAAAAGACATTTAGCCTACTGTCTGGACTGTCGGAGGAAACCAGAGTACCTGGAGGAAACTCACACAGGCACGGGGAGAACATGCAAAATCCACACAGAAACACCCTCACTGAGCCTGGGACTCCAATACAAGAGCATCTTGCTTTGAGGTGGACGTGCTAACCATTACACCAAGGTGCCGCCAGTATAGACACATTTTGCTGTAATTTATTTCAACAGCAGCTTACAGCGATTATTATGTCAAACAAGAAATGCAGCAAGTTCTCGCTCTAGATATTTATAGACATTTGGCAGGTACCATCTCTAAGGATTTATAAGACTTTGGCCAGGGGCAAGTTCTAGTAATGGAGTGTGTTTGTATGATGTTTTTGCTGCTGGCAGGTTCTTGCGCTGGTATTTATCCGAAAGCTGCTGGATTTTATTTTCACAAAGAGAGAGTTGAGCTGGCTGGATGACCTCATGCCAGAAAGTAAGAAAAAGAAATTGGAGGATGCAGAAAAAGAGGTGAGCTCATGTAATGGAAACTCTACAACATCTTTTGACGTCAGTATCAGACTGGTTAAAGTTTTTTTTACATAGATTTTGTGTAACATGTTTTCTGTTTGGTACATTGAATCCGGAAACTAAAGGATGGGAGATTATAAAGTGGATGAAGTTTTTACTGCCAGTACTGCATTGAAAGCCTCTCTCTCTCTCTCTCTCTCTCTCTCTCTCTCTCTCTCTCTCTCTCTCTCT
>JBCNYG010000012.1:27362312-27374198 GCA_039654305.1 Porochilus rendahli | reverse complement strand
ATGTGGACTGGTTGGGCAAACTCCCATGCCCCCTCCAGGATCCTGTAGAGTGTGTAGAGCTGGTCAAGAGTGCTGTGGCCAGGACGAAAACCACATTGTTCCTCCTGAATTGGAGGTTCAACCATCGGCTGGTTCCTCCTCTCCAGTACTCCTGAATAGACTTTCCCAGGTAGGCTAAGAAGTATGATTCCATGATAGTTGGAACACACCCTCCGGACCCCTTTCTTAAAAAGAGAAACTACCACCCCGGTTTGCCAGTCCAGAGGTACGGCCCTCGATGACCACGCTATGTTGTAGAGACATTTTAAAATATCGTGTGACACAGTGGAATAGTGGTTATCATGTCCACCTTACATCAAAAAGGTCCAGGGTTCGAATCGTGGGCTCGGCAAAGGCATCTCTTTGTGTAATTTGCATGTTCTCCCCGAGCTTATGTGGGTTTCCTCCAACAGTCTGAAGACATACACATTAGACTAACAAGCTGTTCGAAATTGTCCCTAGGTGTGGATGTGAGTGTGAATGGTCTGGTGAGCTGTTCAGGGTGTACCCTGCCTTCACCCAGTGTCGGCTGAGATAGGCACAGCCTTCCTATGACTGTAATAGTAGGATTAAGCAGTGATTGATTGAGTATTGAGTAAATGAGAGATTGAGTATACATAATACACTCAGTGTGTAAATGTACTGTACGTATGTGGTATATGCGCTGTAACAACAAGATAATTAATAAACTGGCATCTGTGTGAAAATAACGATACTCCAAGGTGTCTCTGGAAAGGTGAAACACTTCACGACTCCTCTTGTTTCTTTCCTACACCTTTCCCGAGTCGGTCACTGCCTTTTCTGGTTGGTGTTTATTACCAATTAACGTTTCTAACAACACCTCAGTAAATCACGTGCCCTGTGGGGGCTTATTGATGGTTGAACTGCAGTGTTAGTACCCTCAGGCTGTTTTTCCTGTTTCATTTCCAATAATTCATTCACTCATTCATTTTCTGAACCGCTTATTCCTAATTAGGGTCGTGGGGAGGCAGGCGCCCATCTCAGCCAACTCTGGGCCAGGGCAGAAACACTCTGACGACCATGCAGCTACTCTTGACGAAAATCAGCAATGGTTCTTTTACATGCCTCGCACCATAGACAGTGAGAGACATGGCCGGCCTTTGATAACCCAGTTAGCTGCACTGGGGGGACAGCAGTGACAACTCGCTGATTGTAGGGCTTGAACCCCCGACCTTGGGATCAGTAATCCAGCACCTTAACCACCTGGCCACCACTGCCCCGACAGTAGTAATGTTATTAGTAATACTATTGTAAACTCATCATTCATATAACTTAACATAACCTAATGTTAAGCCCTATTGTACCGCGACTTGCAAGTTTCTGAAAGCTTGTAACTCTCCTGATAATTACAGGACCCACTCTGTCAGAATCTGCAGTCAAAACTACTCTATTTGTCAGGGTTAGGTTGCTATTGTTGGAAAAAGTGCAATTTCAAACATGTTTTTTTTTTTTTTTGACACAGAAAATATATTCACCACCCCCAAAAGTATTTATAGCAAGTTTAAGCATATTTCCATGTAACACGAACAGTTTTTAAGAAGAATAAATGTGATATGGTGCTTTAGTGAGTGTCCAAAAACGAATGGTAGGTGAAAATATGCTCTTGCAAGATGTAGACAGTTCACAAAGATTATGAAACTTTACCACATGCAACATATATATCAGATCTAGCAACACACAATTTCAGCCTTGTTGCTCATTTCCTTCATACCTAACCATGATCTTTAAATGTTCATATATTTTGCTTGTGAAATGTTTATCTGTCACATATTCTATTATTGAATAGTACATGTACAATATAAGTAATATGACTTATATTTATCATTTCAAATGATGTATTTATATCCCAGCTGAATAATTAATATAAGGATAAATAATGATTATATGCATATTATTTTCATAAGCTTTGATAAAATATTTAGGAACTTCATTATAATATTTGCAACAATCTAACAGTAAACTGTTTATGCAAAGAGAATTCAGTACATGCGTATATGTTTCAAAGTGTTTTTAAATGCACTTGAGTTTATGAAAAGAAGATGTATATAATCTCTATACCCTTATATTATTTATTCGGTGCCTGCAGTCACAGACAGGGGCCGTACCTTTGGACTGGCAAACCTGTGTACCATATGCTACACGATAAATATATTTATAGTAATTATCCCAAAAAAAATTTAAATAAAATTTTGACTATAACTAATAGCTTTATTTTCACATTTTAATCAATACTGGAAAAAAAATTTTTGTTAGCTCTAAAAACTTTAAAATATATAAATGATATATAAAGCCCAGTGAATGAGGTTCATACTGTATACTTGACATGTGTGGTTTGTTTACATTGGGTCACCTCCCAAAGACGGCCAAGCCACGGCAAGCCAATCACGTACCTTGCGAATGTTTGTATAACGTATGTTGCGTATCTATGTTTTTATACCTATGCTATTACCACTCTTGCATAGTTTTCCCACCAAAAGTAAAGTCATGTGTGAGTTGTGTGTGACATTATGTATGTCAGATGGTACCATGTGAAAGGTCAGTGAATATGTGTGTTCACTTCACCTGTCATCACTTCTATGGTTTCTGTTAAAACTGCTAATAAATGTCTGAAAAATGGCCTGAGAAAAAGCATTCATTTACCTTTGTATTTTCATCTCTTAAGTTAAAAGTGAGCTCAAGGTTAGTAAGGAAGTGGTCAGAGAACTCTGGGTACATATCCAGTACTTCCAGCAGGTCTTCCCTGGTTATCGTGTGCAGGTCACAGTAGCTCAGGGCTCGTACGTCTGCATTTGATTTTCCTGGTTTTGCATACAAGTGGATCATCTCTCCAAAAATATCATTTTTGCCTGAAAAAAGGAAATATAATTTTTATTTTATGATGCATTCACACAGCTGTACAGTGCTTAATTAAATTCAATTCACATCAGCTAAATGTTTTTTGTATGGAATTGTATTAATAGACACTGTAATAATAAATGTAATAATAGATATCATCACAAAACAGCATCATTTTATAAATTCACATGTTGATTTAGTTCCATAATGATCAGTCCAGTGGCAAAAACATTCATAATAACACAACATAAGAAAGGGACCTTGAGAGGATCCTTAAAGGGAACTCATCTACTTCTGAGTAATAACAGAGTGTGGATTGTAAAATCATTACTCTTCTCCTACTGTAAACCATCAAACAGTAGTAGGTGCGGAGTATGCAAACATTGTGAATAGAGCTATGGGATAAGCACAGAAATGTCTGTATGATTACAGTAGGTGTTCTTAGGTAGAAATGTTAACTAATCTATGTTACAAACTTATTTGGACTATAAAAACTGAGCGCTCTAAGCAGTGAAATTTTATATACAGTTTGGTCATGTTTATGACAAATATTTAGTGGATGTCTATAAAAGGCGGAGTCGATTGGGGATCAGAATATCAGCACTGACAAATCCAGAGTATTTCCCATGTGTACCTCATCATGAAAGTCATTCTAAGTTGAAAGAAATAAGGTTAAAAATACTTTTTTATTAAAAAGGGTGCAAAAGGATCACCTTGTGTTCATCTGTATCTTTTATTATTTAAGCACAGATTGGCCTGATGCTAGTTTACACTTTGATGTCCACAGATGCTCCATCCTATGTGGCTGACAGGCTTAGCTGTCCTTCTTCAAAAGGAATAGAAACACTTTTGATAATCATACTAAATTCTAGCTCACTCTAACCGTGTGGCGAAAACCTGTTGGCCTATTGGATATTGCTATATCAGACATAACAAGGAAATATTTTTCAGCTTGCCTGAGACCATGATCAGTGTGGATGCAATTTAGCAAAAGCAACTGTAAAAACTCAGTCTGGACTTAAGCATAAAAAGTTAATTTGTAATTAGATACTGGCTGTTCAAATGCGTATGTGTATGTGCTTCTGCAGCACAGATGGGATAAAATCTCGTTTATTAACTTTTACAGGTAACCAGATTTAGAAATCCTAGATATGTACTTCAGCTGAGATTTGTACAAAAGAGAATCCTAGTTCAGGTGCCAGGCTATAGCCAGCTTAAAAGACCAGAGCTAATTAACAAGATCTTATGACAGCAATGTCTTTGGCTAGAGACTGGGGTGAAAGTGTTTCCAGGAGTACTTGAGCTTAGTTTTTTAGTATTATGAGTGAAGGAATTGAGTCTACTGTCACACTTCAGGATCAGTTTGCTGCAGTCTCTGTTCCGTAGTGAGTTTCTTCACATGATTCAACTCTGTCAGATAATCCATCAATGTTTAGCAGGTGAGAAAGTAGGGTGCTTAAAAGTTTCAGGGATCAGCACACTTGCCAGACCCATACTTAAATATCTCTGACATTTGAGGAGATATGCTCACTAATTAACAGTTGTAATAATAATCACAAATTGAGACAATTTACATTAGCTCATATACATTTAGCCCTAGGGAATAGAATAAGCAACTAAATTATTTGACCAAATGTCTGATGCATCTTAGAAGTTGTTACCTTAATTTATTTTAATATATACATTTTAGTTAAAATTAAAATACTTCCCCATACAAGAAATCAAATATCATTTTGAAATGAGGAGCTGCAGTGAGGAATTTGGCTTATTTAGGAAACTTAAACAGATGAAGCTCCATTATGCAGCTGATTAAAGTGTGAAGTTTCATCAGGAATACTGCATAATACATAATACAGCATTATTCCCTGCATTCTTTTATCATCCTAATGTCTTAAAAAGTTTCCATTCAAAAATAGTTTACATGAAGAAAGCATTTCTATGATATGGCTGGAAACATTAGCTTAAAATTGTGCTTTATGTGTTAAATATTGCAACACACTAAACGTTCAACCTCTGTAGCAAAAAACAAACAAACAACAACAAAAAACAAAACAACAAACAAACAAAATTATATTCACCTAAAATATCCGGTTTCATTTTTTAGGGATATGTGCATGGCTGTCTGAATGGCAGAATGTTTAGCTCTACCATTATTCATATGTTAAAGTGACAAATCGGATGACAAATTGGATGACACAAAGAATACATATTCATATAAATATGAAAAAAAAAAAAAATAATAAATGCACCAGAGTCCCTTAAATGCAATATTTACATGGCTATACACATTTCATCCAAATCTTTACACACTAACCCTTGTTGCAGACAAATTCAAATAAACCCCAAATCTGTGATTTATTTGTTTATTGTTTATTTAACTGGCAAAAGTAAAATAAATGCCTTTATATGTTGTATTTTGTAAATATAATCAAAGCTATAATTTGGCACCTGCAAAGCACACAACAAAAACTGGGACAGAGTAAGATGAAACATTTTTACAGAACATTCAAGTACCAGTCCTAAAATGATTGGTAGCAGGTGAGGTACGATAATTTAGTATAAGAGTAGCATCGACCAAAGGAATGGGGTTGCATGTCACATTCAAGCCCTCTGGTTGCACTTCTTGGGAAACTGTCATGCTACTGTGACAAATATAGCCACATAGGCTCGAAAGTATTTCGGAAAACCATTGTCACTTAACAAAATATGCCACTGCATGCAGAAATGTAACCTGAAAATATACTTCACAGAGAGGAAGCCAAACACAAATTGTATGCAAAAACCCGAATGAGTTCTGTGAGCCCAAGCTAATTTGAGATGGACTAAAAGTCAGTGGAACTGTGTGCTGTGGTCAGGTGAGTAAACATTTAAGCATGTATTTTTAGGAAATGCACATTGTGTTCTCTGTGCCAGAGTTGAAAATGACCATGCAAATTATGGACAAAAGGTGCAAAACCCAGCATCTGCAAAGGTATCAGAGTGCATCAGAGCTACAACACTGTGTGGAATAAATGAGCACAAGTCTTTGTCAGAACATCTACTGATTTTGTCTATTATTGAGCAATATGAGAATATGCAATCAACATCACAAAAGATAAGAAAAATAAGAATAAAAATAAGTTTTTCCAAGGGACTCAGGAGTATAGCTGTTTAGACTCTATTCACATATAACAATGGGGATGATATTACCTAGAATAGCCACTACAATGTCATCTTTCAAGATCTCGATGGAACCTCGGGACAAGAAGTAAAGTTCTGTAAGGACATCTCCACAGTGAACCAGTGTGTCTCCTGGTGGAGCATGGGTTGTTTTAAAGCGCATGGCCAGAGCACGTAAGCAGCCTTTTGTGGCCCCTTTGAAGGCCTTACAGTCTTGCAGCAGGCTCCGATTCAGATGGAGACAGATGTCTGCCTGCAAGCACTCTGGAAAGCCCTTTAACACCTAGAAAGTAATAGAAACAATACAAAGGAAATATTGAGCTTTTGGGAAAACAAATGTTTTAAAAAGTAGTATCTTTGTAAATGTATGTCAGTATTCAGGTTTATACTTTTCATAGTCTAAAAAAATTGTAAAACAGTTCTTGAAAAAACATCAATACATCAAGCAATAGAGTAGTGTACATCTCATGGCATTATAGACATCCCACCAAAACAAATAAGGAAAAGATAAAGATGAACATGCAAACTATTAAAAGAACAAACAAACAAACAAAAAACATTCTCCCTATGGATATAACTTGCCAGTGTGTAATGCTTAGAAATTCGAGATTGTTTTTTCTTTTTTTTCCCTAGAAGCACCTGCATGTAATTAATAGGATCTTCAGGCTAAGAGACCTTTACATAAAATATCAAAACAGATGCAAAACTGAAATAAACTCTTATTGAAAATAACATATTAAGATGAAATCGTCTATAAATGAAAGGGCTGGAGTGTCTGTACTGTACATAACAAGCAGTGAAGGGGATGAGAATAAGAATGGCCAAGCAGAGAACTTTTTTTTAAATAAATACCTCCTGCATCCCAGCGTGATGAGGTCATTCCATTTCGTATGGAGCAAAATGGAGAAAGACAGGTGTTGCATTCATTATGCATATTTACAACACATTTCACTTGATTTATTCACATTTTAAAGAAGCTAAATTAAAACCTACAAAAGATTTGCAAGTCATCATCTGTGCTGATATGACAAGAAAAAAACATTTTTTTTTTTTTTTTAATGAATTTTGCTTAGCTGTCAATTCCAGTTGACAATTTCTAAATTATCCACCATTAGCACTGTGGCTTGCAAATATGTTCCTTCTAAATAAGAGCAAATATAAAATGTATATTTGGTTATACAAAGGAAACGCATGAACTGAGATTTCAATGGCTATGCTTCCCTCATCTCCGAAAACTCACCATGTTCATGTCAATGCCGTTAGTGTAGTTCCAGGAATGCTGAAAATACTCCTCCAGCCTCTGCCTGAGTGGATTGGGGATCTGGTGGAAACGGATAAACTCTTTGACACGTAGCATCTGTGCATGATACCGTGCTGTTCCTGAGTAGAGCCGCTGAATTATAGCAGATACATTCCCAAAGATGCTGGCATACATTAGCGCTAACAGAATAAGAATATGACAGAGTTTGAATACAAATATCACATATAAAAATCACATATAAAAATATATGTAATACATATGAAAATGTGATATCAAATAGAAATTAGTTTTCAGTTTAATGAGTACATCTATATTATAGCTACAATTCTTGGCAACTTTGTAACTTAATGTACAGCTACGATATAGATGTTATACAAGTGTCAAAGGCCTGCAGGTCTAAGACTGTAGATGTCACATTCCATTTGGCATAAATAAACCTGCCAAAATTCATATTTATGCACAAAATGTGGCCAAATACAGGTGGAGAACTGACCATCTCACACAGGTATGCTTTCTAAACATCACTTTTCAAACCCATGTGCAGCAGCATGGAGTTGGTCCCCACATTACTGCTATAACCTCATCTAGTGTTCTGGGAAGGGTGTCCTCTTGATTTTGGCACCTAACTGTGGGGATTTGCATAGTTAGCCTGAAGAACATTAGTGAGGTTGGGCATTGATGATGGAAAAGAACACCTGGCATGTAGTTCATTTCAAGCCACAGATGCTCAGTGGGGTTTAGGTCAGGGCCCTGGGCAGGCTACCCATTCAAAGATGCATGCAAAAACATTGTGGACAATTGTCCAGTGCATAGTTTAGAGTGGTGTGCACGTAAAAGAACTGGGTAGGAAACCCATACATGCACAGGGAGAATATGAAAACTCCACATAGAAAGGCCCTTGGCCAAATTTCGAACCCTGAACCTTTTCACTGTGAGTTAATAGTGCTATTATAAATAAACAATGATATTTGTTATTTTCCATGCCGAATGGAATTACACAGCGCTCAGTGAAGCCACATGTTTGGGCTTGAATCAAAATGACATATCAAAAGCCTCATGTCCAGTGAGCTTTCATCTTCCTTCCAATTAAGAAAGGTAGAAACCCAGCAAATACACAAACACATAACACGCTGTGGTGTGTGTTAGTGCTGTGTTGAGGGCATCAAAGGAGATTCCCACATGCTGTGCTACTCACCAGAAAATCGTTTCATTCTAATGAATGAACAGCACACTACGGCAGTGAGATACTTGATTATTTGATTTTGTGGAATATTTTATTACATCAAGACTGATGAATGATACATAAAACACTTCACTGCTGCATTTAAAATTTTATTTGGGCTTCCAGTGTAGTCTTAAAGCAATAATCACTGTTGCTGAATTCGGAGTGATAATGAGGTTGGAAGCCATTTTGTGAATTAAATAATTCATTCATTCATTTCAGTGCAAATATTCTTGCAGAAATTTACTGTCCAGGCACTAAAATCTCTATTTATTTTTCATTATCATAATTATCTTTTCCATGTCTCTTTGCTTTTATGTTGCATTGTTTTTTACATTTTACAAAATTTCTTGAAGGCTGTATTTAAAAGTCTTGATCGGACTTATCGGACACCTTAAATCCAAAACTCAGGAGGCGTAAACTTTACACAGGTGTGGTAAATTGACTTAAGCAGGTGTGTAGCACATCACTGAACACCTGTTTTTCCACATGTAAATATTAACGTAAATTTTGTACTTTTGTCACCAAATTTGAATATATTCGAATGTGTTCTTACTGGCCTCGATATTAGACACACCTACCAGGTCGTTGCAGTTAAAGATTAAAGCTCTTCTTTTTCAATAATTATTAATCTTCTAGCCTTCATCAGAGTCGTCATCATAACACTGTTTTTGCCTGGATATTTTTGGTTGGTAGACTGTTCTCTCAACCAAGTAGTGTTTTTAAAGTGCTAAAAAACCTCAGCTGGTACACTCACTAAACACGTACCACTTTACACACTACTGTGTCACTGTTGTGCTGAAAATGACTTAACACCCAATTGATATCTGGTGGGCATTTGGCCTTGGTGGTCCTTTCTATAGTTCCATTATAATAACTGATAAATTAAAATGTAAAAAATAAAAAAACTAAATAAATTGAATTGCATAACTGAATAATAATAATGAAACGAAAAACCCAGCCCATACTCACATCCAATAAGCATGACACAGATAGAAAAGATTTTTTCTGAGTTGGTGTTTGGTGAGACATTGCCAAAGCCCACGCTGGTCAGACTACTGAATGTGAAATACAAAGCAGTGACATATTTGTCCTTAATAGATGGTCCAGAGTTGGGGTCACTATAGTTGTAACGTTTTCCAATAGACACTCCGAGATTATCCAGCCAGCCAATTTTGTGTTCCAGATAAGGCTTCTCTACATTGCCGATGGCATACCAGATACACGCCAGCCAATGGGCAATAAGTGCAAAGATGCACATGAGGAGCATAAGCACTGCAGCTCCATACTCAGAGTAGCGGTCCAGCTTCCTGGCCACCCGGACTAGTCTTAGCAACCGGGCTGTCTTCAACAGACCAATCAGTGTAGTTGTCTAAAAGAAAAATAAGATACCAGATTAGAGAGCCTTAATGGTGACATTGAAAAATAAACATAATGCTATAACACTGAATTCATCTCTGTATTTGCAATGTGGGAGAACATTATATAAAAGTCCCAATACCACCACAATATCTACTTAAGTAAGTTCTGGGTAATCAATTTCTATTCTCCTACAGTCCATTTGCATTATGAAAGAAAAATGAATCTACTTAAAATCTCAGATAATTTTAAATACTTGAAACTTTCAGATGTTGGGCTTAATTCTGGATAACAGTCATAAGTGATGAAACGCTATCAAAACCAGATGTATTATTTTCCTCTATTAGAAGAATAAAAGATTTTTGGACACCTGAACAGCACATTGTTTGTTATAAAATGTTATGTCAGACAAGAAAGCCTGGTGTGCAGACAGGGTACCAATTCATCCCAAAGGTGCTATCTGTGGCATTGCCTGAAACATGTATGGGCCCTTTAGTTCAACTGAAGAGATATTATAAGGATACAGAATACAAAAAATATGCTACACAACTGTATATTTATAAGTTTGTGGCAACAATTTGGAGAAGGCCCACAAGTGAGTGTGATGATCAGATGTCCATATTCCTTTGGGAATATAGTGTACTTTGACATACTGCATTATTTTTATGTTTATTTTTTAGTTTACAATCTTGTCCCCTCTATTTCTGATATATCTTCCTAGACAAATCGCTTTGGGTAAAGAGACTACCTTTGTGTGGTATTCAGCAAATATAGCTGGAATTGGAGTCAGATTGATCTCTCTAAAACTGTCTTGAAAGTGAACTTATCTCATTCAAAGGATGCTTTGCATTTACATTTGCAATACATTTTATCTTTTAAACTTATGCAGATGTGCCCATGCAATAGTGAATAGCAAATATAGTACATAATGCTGATCTGATCAAGTAAATAGTTTCCCCCCCAGCCACAACACAACTACTGCAAATGAACAAATTTTAAAGGTTTTATGCTGTATACTAATTTCGCTAGCATCATAACTCTGTAATATACTCCTCAGTAATGACTACAAGCAAATGCTTTACCAAGTAACAGTTTCATAATTATGTGCAATTATGTTCAATCACATTATTCTGTCTACATACTTTACTATTAGAGCCAATCACTACATACACCCAAGTCTGGGCCTTTAAAAAATATGTAGTAAGTTGTAATGGAAAGTGCATTCATACCTTTTTAATTCACAATACTTCTCACTTGGTTTTAGTATCACTATATTGCAGAAAAGACATATATATTCTAATTTACAAACCCAAACCCTTGTAAACCCTGCAAATTAGACCCTTGGCGTTTACACCATGTTCTGTTTCATCTAAAACATCCTTCTGCAACACATTAAAAGTGGCCCCTGGCAGGGGGTCATTTATTTACCTGCCAATTATATGCCGGCACTGCAAAGGGAGTAAGTGTAGAGGTTTTTAAAGATCATTTTAACGGATGGTCTGCCAATAAAGTTGTATTTGTGTTGACACAATGTTAGCTAATGGCCTGCCTGATTTTTTTTTTTCTTTTAGACTGAGATGAAAAGTATGAGTGGGCAAAAAGACTAGGTAATGTTACAAGGTAGACATTAGCAATGGCCACATACAGTTATTCACAAAATATCTTGATGGAGCTGAACATTATCACTAATGCTCTCATCAATAGGTTTATACAGTAATGAATGGGTACTTCTATTAAAATACTAAGAAAACTTTCTATATGATAGTATTTGTTGAGGGCGGCACGGTGGCGTAGTTTCTGTGTGGAGTTTGCATGTTCTCCCCGTGCTTGCGTGGGATTCCTCCGGGTACTCCGGTTTCCTCCAACAGTCCAAAAACATGCACAGTAGGCTGATCGGCTGTTCCAAGTCACCACTAGGTGTGAGTGTGAGTGCGAATGGTTGTGTGACTGATGGCCCTGCGATGGCCTGGCGAGCTGTCCAGGGTGTACC
>JBCNYG010000012.1:27276814-27288816 GCA_039654305.1 Porochilus rendahli | reverse complement strand
TGTATATATGTGCATTAACTGTGTATGCTTGTGTTTATTTAGAAGCATATCCGTGTTTAAATATGACAGAAATTCATGATACATCCTTTTATTCATTCATTCATTCATTCACTCATTCATTTAACTACTAAACCCACCACCAACCTTTAGATTATTAACTGATAATTATGGAGTTGTACACCCTCAGTTTTCCCCCAGTTAGGGCTACAGTGTATTTAGTGGCTCTTCCCTCTTTTTGGGGATCAATCCATTACATAAACCACTGAACAGACATTGCCCATCTGTGGACTACAAAAACAACCACCATCTACATATTACACACATATTATGGATAACAAACCAACAATGATCTATCTACATAACAACCATTGCCCATCTTCAAGTTACACACCATTAAATTATTAACCAAATAATAATAAAAAAAAAAATTCTACAGAAAATAAATTTACAGCATTTGCAAAAATATCTGTAAGGATCTTGCGATATGGTTTCAAATCCATCACTGCCTTTACTCCTCTGCCAGTCTGACTTCACTCCTTACCATGCTTACACGCTAGCCAAACCAAATATGCCACTGTTTTACAATAGCAGCAGAAGTAACCAAAGAGGCATCATTGCATAAATAATTAACGGTATCCTTTCAGAACCAACCATCCAGCTCTCAGAAAACACACCTACTTTACAGAAGCGCCAGGTCTCTTTTATTCTGTTGTTAACCCCCATAAGAGCCTCAGAAACTTTAAATTGTAGTGGAGAATGCAGAATGGTCCTGTGGCTCTGGAGCTCCAGAGATGAGAACTACTGAAACCCTGCACCTTTGCTCACCACATGTCATTTCTCCATCATCAGTTCCAAGCAACAGCATGCCTGTTACTAGCCCATTATCCTTTCAGTTCAGTTCCTACATGAATGCACACAGATACGCTTTTAGAAGGTATTATGTATTATTATTTTACCTGTGATGCGGGTTGTCTGACAAACACCAAAGAGCTATCCAACTCATCAACTAAAAGCCATCACAGCAAAATGCATGAATTACTAATGAGCAACAACACTAATGTCCAAATGTTTATTAACAGTCATGTAACAAACACACAAGATTGACTTGAAATTCTTCATGTGGAAAATAGATGTTGCAAGAACTTCATGTGCTTTCACGTGTCTAGCAGCAGAGTAAAGATGGACTGATATGTCTACTGTCCCCCATTGCTCTCATGCTCGAGGTCCTTCTCTCCCTCTGTGTCAGAATTCGGTGAATAAAGCATGACAAATGAGGCCATTACACCCAGGAGAACCATTAATATCCCTTTCTCTCACAGTCTCTGTCCATTTTTGCTCCTCCATACGCCTTTGATCTCTTTCAGTCTTTCCTTCTCTTTCAGTCTACTGTATACATTCAGTCATAGTTTATGCCTGACTGTCTCCACCTGCCATCTCTCTTTTCTTTCTGATGCTGTAATTCATCAGTGACAATTCTAACATATTGCACCTGCTGGCAGCGTTATGATTAAAGAACCCTTAATTTAGCAAAAAACTTCTAGACTGCTGTCTAAAATAAAAATGGCTGAAAAACCTCCCCGTCAGTGCAGGTACTACAGACGAGCTATTCTTCTCAAGTGACTCTTTATTTGACATTAAAACAGGCCACATTTCATTTATGGTGGCAGATGATTGACAATCACCCTGGTTGTTCACGGACATGTACTGAAGCCCAAGCATGTGAGAACAGCAGTACCCTGTTAGCACTGGGGAGTGTCTCAGTGCCAGCGCTTGTGAATGACAGCGTGTCACATCTGCATGTGCGTTAATAGGACTGAGTTAATACAGTGTGACTTCAGCAAGTATTGCAACTGCATCTTACTCCCTCATCACACCTAAGCATGGGCAGGAGAGCACACATAATACTTCAGAATAACATTCAGTTAGCAAAAAGATCCTAAGGAAAAATTTCCATGAAAAACATTTGTAAAACAGTAGGGGGAAAAGGGCATAGCAGCAATACTCGGTAATGATGAAAATATTCTATTTAAAGAAAAGAAGGCAGTGAAAAGGAGAACCATTATTTTTGTATGAGTGCTTAACTTTTCCTCAGGCTCATAAGAAGCTGTGTCAAGGCCTTTAGGTGTAACACGTCAATTAAGGCAGCTGAGGAGCTGACATCTCCATATGCTGTAGGGCACCAAGTTGTCACTGGAGCCAATTACACACAAATATGGTCTTTCCCCTAACCCATGCCCTGGGAGAGCAAAACAAATGCTGCTTCTATATCTCATCGTAGGGTCATAACAGCTTGCAAGTGTGAACAGCACACCAGGTCACAAGCCTGCCTTATCGCTAGTGTGCAAGGGCTTTATAGTAAGAGACAAAGAGCATGCAGTGACCCATTGATTTAGCCCTGGGATGAAGGAATTATAAAATTGATTTGCAGTTGGCTATTTGCATCCTCATTAAAATAGTGTTCAGAGGCTGTGGGTGCTTTCCAGCACACAGCGAGAGAAAGATTAGAGATTTGTTGACAGGCTTTTCCTCTGGAACCTTTATTCTAAAAATGCTCTACATCATCTGCTGAAATCTATATTAATTTAAATCATGGTGAATCTGGAAAGCTGGAGTGATGCAGGAATACACTTGGGGCAGGCTTTCAGTCCATCACAGGTCATCACAGAAACACACACACACACACACACACACACACACACACACACACACACACACACACACACACACACACCCTAGGGACAGTTTTGTGTACACAATCCACCAATGGATATGCTTGTAATGTGGGAAGAAGCCAGAAACCCTAGAGGAAATACACATAGACACAAGGCGAATATCTATAAGGATGGTGACTTGAGCTCGAGATTAATTCAACAAAGATACCGACTGCAATGTTTCCTCACATAACAGAACGTACAGTACTAATTGTGCCATCGCAAGTCTGAAATTGGATTACTGAACCCCCTTATTCATAATTCACATCTTTATGAATAGGCAGTGCAAGCTATCCAGTAGTAATGCCCCTCAATTGATCTCTATTACTCAGACAGGGTAAAATAGTAGATGCCTTGTTAGCCACATTACAATCTGTTGTAGTTATGTCTTAGAACGGTTCTGTAATCGCAGTAATAGCAGTTTAACAAAGTACAAGCTCTCAAATCCCACTACACTAGGTCCTCTTAAATTGCAGTGTTCACCTGAGAGCTGCTTTACCTGCCACCACCAGTGATTATACCTCCCCTTCTGTGCAATGTCTATTTTATTCCTCTGCCAGACATCATTGACAAATGTTCTCTTACTTACTCTTCCAATAAAATGTTTCCTCAGCTCTGAGCCTCAGAGTAACCGGCCCAGGGAGCAGATATAAATGCACAATTAAAAACACTACCTATCTCTACATTTGGGCGAGTTTTCAATGCCCACATTTCTACATGATTTGAACATTAAGGACCCTAAATGATTCTTTGGGTATCTCTGCACTTTTTACAGATTTAGAAATGTGTCATTATAAATAATGTATTAAAAATGTGTCATTTTTATCACTTTTTAAGTAGTTAAGAATTCTATTTTGCTGTATCTAATGAACCATTGAAGAGCTACCCACACACACGCATGCACATATACACATATACATATAGACACACACCCTTTATTATTTTCTCAAATTAAGGCTAAGAAATTTGACTTGGGCGGCACAGTGGAATAATGGTTATAACGTCCTAGGCTCTGCCGTTTCTGTGTGGAGACTCCCAGTGCTTGCATAGATTTCCTCCCACAGCCCAAAGACATTCACTTTAGGCTAACTGGCTGTTCCAAATGTGTGAATGTGAATGTTTGTATGTGTGTTGCCCTGCAGGTGTACCACACCTTTCCCCTCTGCATGACCCTAGTTTAAGGGATTTGGAAAATGAGTGAGTGAATAAGGCCCTATTGACACAGAGCATTTGACAATTTATACTCTTTTGACAACAAGCTCTAATAACCGTATGGCTGGTACCCATAATTCAATGTACAATGTTGGGTACCTGTTTCTAAGTGGAAAACAAACAGTTCATCCAAGATGACAAAAGCTTTATATATCTTATTTAGCACTTAATACTAAGTCACTGAATTAAAAGAAATAATAAAGTATTAGATTTTAGTTTGAAACAACAAAAAACTAGATAAATCTCATGACTTTATTGGCTTGCTATGGGAAATGAAAGATAGTTTGTGACTGTTCATTACTCAGACAACATTTTTTTATAAACTACAGGTGTTCTTGGCCAAATTGTGTGATTGAAAGTGCCAGTCTACTGGAAAAGCTTGCAAGGCTAATGCAAATCTGAATCATTTCAAACAATCTTACATTATCAACAGAGTCACTATGGTCAACCCCAAGACACTTTATAATTAATTATGAATTATAAATTTGCAATTTATAATTAAGATTTCTGTAGTTTGGTGACAAAGCAATATACAGTTGCAAATGTGTTAATTCCACAACCAACTATTCTGCAAATGAATAGCCTTTTGAATGCATGAGAATGGACACCACTTCCATTAGAGCTGGAATTATACTGGCCTCAACGAGTAAATCATAAGAAAACAGCCTCCTGACAAAATGAGGTGTTATGAGACAGGTTGAGAGAGATAGAGAAAGAGCACGAGAAAGAGAGAGAGAGAGAGAGAGAGAGAGAGAGAGAGACAACTAAAGAGATGATACTATACTGATAAAAAAGGGTTAGAGTATCTCCTGCACTCTCACTTTTTCATACAAAGTGCTTGGTAATGATACCACATTACCACTGAAAGAGCTCATATTCATTCATGCAAGACAAAAGAAATTCATAGATTCTCAAAATGAAAAATGAAACATAATATGTGAGACTCACCATCTTTGCGGTGGTAAGTAATCTCCACCTTGTGTTCTTCAGAGCCCAGCAGAGCTTGAGCCACCTGGGCAATGGAGTGCCGCTTGGTTCTCTCCCCATGTAGAAATTCACACATGCAGGGCCTCTGCATAACATCTGGCCGGGAGAATCCAGTCATCTCACAGAAGCCGTCGTTACAGTAGATAATGGCGCAGTTTTGGACACGAGCATTTGCTATGATAAAATTCTTATCTGTAGAAAAAATGAAAGTAAATATCATATTTCCCATCATAATCAAAATATTTTTTGTATTAATGATTTAAAAAATATATATTTCCATGGTGGTTATGTGGAACCTTCGAAAACTTGATGTGTGATCATTATAATACTAATTCCAAAGATTGCTCACATTTGAAAGAGCAAGATTGAGCTTTCTTTTACCATTGGCAACAGACAATCTTTTTGTGATGTTTTCTTCTATAATAGGTTGAGTAAAAACTATATATTCCTACATATGTGTTTTAAAGGAAAACCAGGGGGGGAAATTATGAAGGTCACAATATCAGCAGTGAGAAATCTTGCATTTACACACTGAAATTCACTGCCTGGCAAGATTTGATTTAGGCATGCATTTCCTGAGACATTTTAATAACAACCTTATTGAATGCCACAACATTTATTTGCATCCAAAGTTGCAATAATCTTCCACTGAAACCACATATTGCTGATTGCAGAGTCAAAGCAATCTGGAAGGTCTTCCCCAGCACATTCCAAAGATTTACAATGGAGTTAAAGGGGCACATTCACTTACCAGGCATATTAAATAATCATGTTATCACTTGAAAATACAGTGGTATCTGCCACAGTGTCTATCTGAAACCATTTGCTTACTCCTATTCTTGAGTGTCAATGACCCCTGCACCAGGCATAGTAATATTAGTAAACTTTGCTATATTTTTTTATTTCTCCTGAAATAATATACCCTTGTTCTGTTACTTAAGGCTTGATCTAGGACCCTCCCACTTTCTACAAATACATGTTTCACTTCCAAGTTATTGCGGATGTGTACAATCGGTTCTTTTGTCACACAGTCTTGTTATTTTAAACAGACAGAGAACCAACGCAAAATGTTAAATGGCGAACAAGAAATGCAAAGCCCGTGAACTGGGGATTCAACAGGCAAATAAACTGATAAAGGGAGATAAAACATGCATGTTCTTCATTGGTGAATGTACCTTTAAGGATAATGTGGTGGGCAATTCATCTGTGAAAATGATTCTTCATGCTTCCTGAACCACTGGCCCAATTTAAGCCTGAATTTTATGCTTGAGCTATCAGTGCAGGAAAAGGTCGGAATAACATAGGCATTAAGTACCATGCAAGTAGCTTATTATTTTATTGGCACATAACACTACTATGCCTTGACCTGACCAATTGATCACAACCTCCGATTACAACACTGCCTCCTGAGGCTTGCACAGTGGTCAGTATGTGTGATGGTGTGATGGATGCACTGTTTCATGCAATTCCGAATATATTTTCTGACATGGTTGTTCAAGAAATGAGAAGATACACAATGCATCAGTTTTGGTTATAAAATTATTTTTAAAATCTGAAACATATCCAACATTTCAGTAATCTTCCAATCACAGTCACTTAAAGCTGGGGTTGGTAATCTGGAAAGATAGCACAATTTTAAAATAACATCTCCTCCAGGCTCTAGCGAAAGACTCTCCTGACCTCAGACACCCTTCCAAAGCCAACTCCCAACCCATATGCAAGCTCCAACACATCACAACGGCTTCATCAAAGAGTAAGAACAGTGGTCTTTTTTCTCTTTCACTCACCAGAAAATTTTCAATAAAATTTCTCTGGCAGTGGCAGCAATAACAGCAGCAGTGGTGGCGCCTTCTTACTCTTAGTGCATGCACGGTATGGGATCATTTCATTGGATATTTCCCAGTGGACCACAAGGCTGTGATTGGTCAGCATCGTTACAGGATTACAGTGGCCACAGGTGACTTTTTTTCTGATTTATTTATTTATTTATTTATTTTAGATTTAATAAATCATTGATTGCTGTCCGGGGTAAAGACTATTTAAACCAATATAACAGTTGGTGTATATAGCTAAAATGTACTAATCCCTGCTTTAACCGTTTGCTTATTTAAATACAAACAGTGAGTCTTTTTTTGGACAGGCAGAATATATACCATAACAAACACTGCGCTTTTTGCTTATAATCAGCCATGTTGGTGAAAGTTAGCTGGAGCTATTTTGAATCTCAAAATTTAAACAAATGCTGCCCATCCCATTAGTATAGCCTCTACAGCCACACCTCCAAAACATAGGCATGTGCTACTTAGAGTTCCGGAACACTACTACAAGAGGGAGAGCTTTGTAAATTGAATTGGTGGGGTTGCAGTAGTTGAAATGATCTTACTGAAAGCTGCCTAATTGTGAGAATAAATTTTATATATGCGATTGGAAATTTTTAATCACATATGGTAGATTGGTGGTTTTCCCCCTATTTGTGCAATCCTGTTGGAATTCTCATGTACCAGAATTATTGTATTTATAACATATACAGGTTTATGCAATCTTGTGTATTTAGCTTTACATTTAAACTGAAGACATTTTTATTGCTTTAGCAGGATCCATCTCCATTGGCCTACTTAAACAGACCCACTCTGGAACTGAGAAGAAGCTATATAAATACTAGAAGTTTTCATAGAGAAGTGAAGTGCTGTGAGGGGCAGTTTATCCACGTCTATATGCTCCGCTTGTACGCATGTTGTTGATCTCTCCAGGCCCATTTATTCCTGCATGGAAGTTGGTGGCGAGGATTTCGAGAACTCTAAAAACTGCCGCGCATGGGCTACCAGATAAATTGAGTTAGGCGGGAAAGCACAATTAGTTTTGCTGTTCCGCTCACTGAGCTCGCTTCACAGCAACAAATAACACAAATTAAGAAAGAAAGGAGGCTTATAGAGCGTCAACACATTCTTGTCTCTTTCCTAAATATATTAAACCCAGCTTAGCTCACAGATTCTTGGTTTTAGTTCTTACTTCAGTGCATTTCAGGACCTTGGTCAGATACATTACAGAACGTTCTTCTCTTGCCCTTTATATATATATACTGTAACCACTCAAAACTGTAAAAAGATTTTATGTCATCAGCCTATAAGGCTGCCCAGTATACTGATGAAATACATATATAGTGACCACTGTTGAAGCAAGTGAGCTCTGTTTAAATCAAGCTTATTTGCATTGGAAATCGTCTTTCAAAAGGCACAACGTTTCAATTTGTGGACCTCACCTAGCACTGGCGCACAAAAACACAAACGACACGACTGGGAAGCTTAGTTTCATTTGCTGTTAAAGTGCACTTACTGAAGCCATTTCCCAGGGGAGCGTAATAGCCGATTTACGTCGGAGTAAAAAAAAAAACGCACTTTGTGAACACGTGTATGTTATAGGACTATAGCTCTGATTAACTGCTCCCCAAACAATCAAGCGCTTATTCCAAAGTTACCCACATTACTTCTTACTGGGTAATATAAAAACGGGGGGGAGGGGGTGCAAAGTGAAGAAAATCCTGCTCTCATACTGTGTTTTATTTCTTCCTCTGTGCCTCAGAGTCATTGTTGTCCTGTATTAAAATAAACGATTAAATAAAATGCAATAGAACTACACATACGCACACGCACTATACGCATCTCACGCTTTCATACTCCTTCATTTACTATAGTAATTCTGCCAGGTTGGCAGAAAACTGTCATATTACAATCCCATCCGACTCAGTCTGGGATGTCACTGTGAAAGGTCAGGGAACACTCCGTTCTCCAGTTTAATACTTACTTTGTTCTTCGAATTTGCGGATTATTATTCCCAAAAATGTGTTTTGCGGTGCCACATGTCCTCTTCGTACAGGCATGATTAGAAAAACATTCAGGTCCAATCGCACTTTCGGCTCCTAAAAAACACAAAACTTAAAGCCGCCGTCAGATCCCGTTTCTTTGGTTCAAAGAAAAAAGAATCCTACTAGACTTGCGCTTTCCTGATCATTATACCCGTTGCTAGAGAGCTGCGCACTCCTGGGCTTGAACTTCTCGCGGATACAGAGACAGATGGGAAAACAGAAAGCTGGGGTTGGATGTGCGTCGAGCACCATCGCTTTGTGCAGGTGGATTCCGTCCCTCCGCGATGAGAGCGCACGCATGAGTGAGGCTTTCGTGGCGGCGCTAACACCTCTATAGAGGCTTCAGACACGACGATGGAGACGAGATGAGGGAGGAAGCGGAATTTCCCGGATCAAGTGTCCTCCTTTACACACCCGGCTAGGGGGAGGAGGAGGAGGAGGGTCAGTGTAGTGCCTGCTCCCATAATACTCTACTGTGGCCGTTGTTAGGTATAAATTCTGCAAAAAGCCAAGGTTAAGAAGGCTTAAGTAAAGATACAGTACATAATCAACATACAGGCTACTACATTATAAACACCATGGATTTCAAAACACAGACATGAAAAAAAAAACCTTTATGAAATATTATTCCATTTGAACAGAACTCTAAGACCTCAGCAGCTTGGTAAAAAAAATAAATAAAAAAAAATAAAATAAAAAAAAAGTGGGTGTGGGATGTATTTCGTCACGAAGAATACAGTGACGTCAGTGGGTTTGAGACTGGGGCGAGGCAAGGGGGTCTACAGATGGAGTTTGCATGCTAGTGTTTCCTCTCACTTTCCAAAGACATGCACACTAAGCTAATTGGCTGTTCCAAATTGCCCCAGGTGAGGTTAACAAATGCGCCTCACAGCAAGAAGGTCCTGGGTTCAAGTCCCAGTTTTGGAAGATTCTGTATTGAATTTGTATGTTCTCCCCATGCTTGTGTGCCCTCTGGGTACTTTGGTTTCCTCCCATAGTCCAAAGGCATTAGGTAATTGACTGTTCCAAACTGACTCCAGATGAGAGGGTGAGTGTGAAGAGTTGTGTTTGTTGGCCCCACGATAGTCTGGTGAGCTGTATAAGGTGGACTCCACCTTCGCACAGTGTTAGTTAAAATAGGCCCCAGCCTCGCCAAGACCCAAGTAAGATTAAGCGATTCAGCAAATTGACTAAATAAACTCTTCCTTTCTTTGTCATTGAGGAGGTGGTAGCCTTTTTTAATCTTTATTATGCATCATTCTACAAACATAAATACAGTGTTTATTTAACATTGATACCATAATTTGGGATGATTTCATACCATCACTGAACCATAATTATGGTTTAAACCATAAACCATTTGTTTTTTTTTTTAAATGTACTCTTAATGCACCTTTTTAGGTTAAATATATAAAAGGTACAGTGGAGAAATCCCCCAACACCACCACCACCACTGCTGTGAAACAAAAGGTACATGTGTGTTGCTTTGTTATGCTACTTTTGAGTGACAATGGGAGAAATTATATTTTATTGATGATAATATTACACTACTACCAATACTAAGGTAATGACACCATGACTTAATTTGGCAGCATCATAAGCCATGGAACCTAAACTATTATGAAAATATTTATTTTCATTTTTTGAACCACTTTATCTATTATGAGGGTCACAGGGAGGTTGGAGCCCATCACAGCCAAACCTGTACAAAGACAGTGTACCCTGAACAGCTCTCCAGACCATCACAAGGCCAACACAGACACACAACCATTCAGGCTCACATTCTAGACATTTAGAATAAAAAATATTCAAAAGACTAGTGTGCATATAAGAGGAAACTAGTGTGCCCATAGGAAACCCACAAAGCAGAGGTAGAACATACAAATTCCACTCAAAACACCCTATTTGACATAAAATTTGAACCCAGGACCTTTGTGCTGGGAGGTGGAAGTACTAACCATTACCCCATTATGCTGCCCTTGGTCAAAATATTTATATTTTAAATTCTTTGGGGGCGATTTATTCTATATCCATTTGATTCCTGCATTATTATGAACAGATCTAGTCATGCAAACGAAGTTGTATATTGTTCACAAACAGGAGAGGAGATGCAACTGCATACTAGTCTACCAGGTAACAATCTTTCAAAAAGAAGAACTCAGATTCTGGAAAGGGTGAGCTCTAAGCAGTGAGAAGCAAGGTAAAGTGTAAACTCCTAAACACCAAACACGAAGAGACTCCATGTCTAAAAATGTACACGGAGAGCAATTGTTTGGTTTTGTGACAATCATTACATTAGATATTTCCCACTGGACTTCTTGGGTGAATGCCGGGGCTATGGGGTAGATATAGTGAAAGCAATTAAAAAAAGATCCAACGAAAATGGGTCAATTGCTCCAATGCACCAATCAGGATGTCAGTGATCACCAAAGTCATAGGCTACTGGAGTCCTTCATATATTCTTATAAAAAAAAGGTAGGTTAATATTTGTAAATTTTACAAATTATGTGTTGCTTTTATATTTTTCCTATTCTTTGTTGCTAATGTGATAGTCTAAAAGGACACAATTTGCACCTTTAACATATATGTTTAACTTGAGAAGATGATATTTATTTACCAATATTTAGTTTTTTAAATGAAATTAAGGGGTTCTAAATGTGCCTGAATGAGACTATATGAAAAGTGAAATATACATGTGGTGGAATAAGACTGATTGTGCTTCCCCTTTAACAGTGAAACCAAAATATACCTTTATTTCCTCTTGATTATGCGGCTAAATGCACACTTTCATAATCCAGAACGCCGTGCACATCTGAACATTACATATTCTGTTGTATTCTGGCGTTTTTTATTATTTGCGTTGTGTGGTATAGCTTCACAAATCGCACCATTCACGCGAAGGAATCCTTTTGCTGAACATCAGGAACAAACGACTGTTTTGGATCACGTGATTCTGGCAGCCTTTTCCATGAAAAGCAGGTAGCAGGTTTCTGCTCCGTCTTTGCGCGTGCTTATTTGGGTACTGGGAAAACATGACGGTGAATGTAGTTGGCTACAGATACCTCGCACTTAACGAGCAGCTTCGGAGGGAGCAATGCCTGATTTGCTTCTGGTCTGGGGATTTTGTTTTGGATCTCAGATATGTTTACAGCAGAAGAATCAGGGCTTAAAGCCTGAAACGCGCTGGGACTCTATGATCTGTCCATGGTACTGATTCAGTACATTTGAGA
>JBCNYG010000012.1:27203567-27218495 GCA_039654305.1 Porochilus rendahli | reverse complement strand
TGTATATGTTGGATTAGTTGGCTAATTGTTCTGTCGTCGTCGACGCCCCCACCACCAGCCAGTTTGCTACCAATTCATGATATTGATCAAAGCCATACAAACTAACACAAAACTCATTTCTATTCCTATTTCTAACACCCTCAACCCCCCCAGCCCACAATGGTTTTAACACAGTCTCCATTCAGAACATAATAAAATCACTAGGCTACTATCTCTCCGTGTATTATCTGCCATTTGCAAGGACAACAGACATGACATTATTTATTCAAATTTAACATTTGAGTACTTATGAATTTACATAACCCAGCTTTTCGCAACACATACACTCATTTAGTGGCATTAGTTATCCGAATGAACATGCAGGGAAATTGTGTAGAAAGATTAAAAGGATAGGACATAAAATGGTGTCATGTTTAAGTAAATATTATATTAAGTGAAACTTGAAACTTAAAGTTAAATAGTGTGATTGTCTGCTTTGCTTATTCTTGATGAGTTTTAATCATGAGCTCAGCATGCTTCTCTAATGGTCAATGAATGTTTGGAAGCTAAAGAAATTCTCTCTCTCTCTCTCTCTCTCTCTCTCTCTCTTTGTGTGTGTGTGATAGAGATTTAGTAAAATTGAAGTTTACCTTTTTAACAGCACTGCCATTAGGCATGTGAATATTTTTGTTTTATATAACTGGATAATATTTGCCTATATTAAAGTGTTAATAGCAACACAATTGATTGGTTAGCTCCACCAGTCATTAATGAGGGGGTGGTGGAGAACATGGCAGTAAAATTATAGTGTTGTGCCAGTCCACCAGCATGAGCCTGCTCTCTGGGAGGGGTGATCGGAGGACCAGACCACCACATCTGACAGCAGTTTGAAAAACCACAGGAGGGAACCATGTTAATTAGGCACTCATGAACATAACACTTAGCTCCATTCAGTTAGAAGATCCATTCCTAGATATCTTAATTTGCTAAAGGTAGTAAAATGTGCAGTACTTCTAATTAAGGTGAGTCTGGAAAAATCTGCTTACATGCTTACAGATTGGCTACATGTGTTAGTGTGGAGATGTGTTCGCAGGCCTTTAATGGTGCGATGCATTAAGTAAAACTGATGAAATAGTTAATTTCTCATTTCTGAAAAATTTTCTGCATATGCTTCGAAGGTTAGGTAAAAGTCGTTAGTGTAAAAGTAATTATTTTATTAGGCATGATATAAAGGCTAAACAAATGTTTTAATTTCAAAAATTCCTACAGAGACTAACAAAACAAAAAAACTAAACAAAAAAAAAAAACTATGGATAGTCATGATTGGTGCATTACCTCTTTCACAGCATGATACATGATATAATGAGAATTTCCTTCCTGCATGATAGAAGCTTGCCAATATGCTCTTAACCTGTTTCAAATCTCACAGCCTCACTTTTACTCAATTTAATAAAGCACCTTTGCTTCATGGTTTGTTTAATGGTGGGAGATAATATAGTATGAGTTCTGTGATATTAACGTAAATGAAGAGTGTGGATTCACAATGCACAGAAATTACGCTTCAATAGGAAAGCTATAAATCACCCTAAAAGAAACCCACCTGGAATGGCTCCTGATTAGGAGTTCAATAAAATGACCCAGAATTCTAGACCTTGTATGAAGCTCATGTGAAAAGCAGGGACCAAATTTTTTTTTTCTTCCCCATGACAGTGAAGAGCACTCTCCAGTCCAAAGGCACACTTTTAAGTTCAATTTGAAATGAGTTTGTCATTAACAAGTATAATCAAAGCTTCAAAATGTCAAAAGCATTGTACTTTTATATCCCTGAATTTCATACAGAGGATGGAGTGGCATGTGTTTCAGACTTGTCTTGATAAGAAGCTTACACAGAGAGAATCTCGACATAGATCATTCCACTAACGACTTTGGCAGCCAGTAGTTAAATTGGCTTCTCCCCACCCTCCCCCTATATCTGAGGCCTATTGGGGTGATATCTCAGCACGGTAAGCAGTTTAGCACATCTGAAAGGAGGAGGTTGAGGTAAATGAACTCAATTTCTACGTTTATTGTGTAATGTTTAACATTTCTGTGTTCTCTTAAATCTTTTCAAAGTACACACTAAATGTTATACACCGATACAGATTATCAAAGCTTAGACTCCTTTATCATCTCAGGGTTTTTTTTAGTCTTGAAACACTCATTGCATATCCAGGACAGAGGAACATTAAAATCTGATAATTCCATGCATTCATTACTTTAATGAATCTAATATGAATAAGTGTCTTCCCATCAAGCTCAACTCATTAGCATAGTCATTAATATTAATCTCACAGGAGATTTATATTTTGTAGGTCTAAAATGCTCAGCCTACACCCAAACCCACACACACACTCACACACACACATGCACACAAGGAAATGCCTTGGTAAATATTTGAATGCATGAATGTTTAGTGTAGATGCACATAACAGACAGCACTGAGGAAATGGTTTGTGCCTCCTGACTTGAGACTGAACTACTGAGACTCTGATACCCTTGTGCAGCATTTACACAAAGCAATAGCTTTCTTTTGACATGGACAATTTTCATTCCCTATTCTCTGAGTAATCAGAAAAGTCAGACATGATTTTGTTAAAATAAAGCAAGCATTTATGATTACAGTGACTCATCTTCAGTGTTGTATACTATATATTTACTTTACTGTTGGAAATGAATAACAAAATAAAAAACAGTTGTAGTATTTTATTTGGTGTTCATGGGTGTCTGTGTCGCTGTGTGTGTGTCTGTGTGTGTGTTTCGCCAGGTCTGGCTAAGCTTGCGGCTGTCAAGTGAAATTTAAACGGCCTTTACTGGTTCTCATTCTTTAGTTCAGCTTTCCCGGTGAGACATCTGAAATCACTTACAAAGACAAACTGGTCAAAGCAAGCTCACAAATACTCAGAGCAGCTGCTTTTTCAGTCAATCAATTCATTTCAGCCATCTAGGGGAAAGTAAAGAGCTCTTTAGGAACATGAAGCTATGAAGTGGCTTGCTGGTATTACAGTACTAAAAATTCAGTTATAGCCTTCATTTCCAACAATAGAGTGATTTGGATGAACAGTATAGATTGATGTCTGAATAAAAAGGAATAATAGAGCAGATGGGACACACACATACATATTCTTGTGTGGACCTCTCACTGACATGTGTACCGATTCATGCTATGGTAAATGTAACCTTAGAAACCCAAAGGAAAACCTTTCAGCTCTTTAAGTTTTAAAATACATTTTTGAAAAAAAAAACAAAAAAAACACAATTTTCCTCACAGGGAGCCATTCAAATGCCCCCAAGGTCAAAACAGTCAACTATTTATGTATTTTAATGAAATTGTTATGCTGAGCTTGAAAACATGTGAGTACATGTGAGTTTATATGGTGTCTAATAAAATTGGCTTAGAGGTAAAACTATGTATGCAAACTATTTTAAGCCATTCGTATTTGTAGTAGCGTATAAATAAAATGTTCATCTGTTATGTGTATTGCTTATCCATTAGGGTCACGGGAGAAGCTGGAGCAAATCCTAATGGACTTCAGGCAGGGTACATGCTTAACAGGTCACCTGTCAGTTGCAGGGCTAACACTGCAACCATTCATACTCATATTCCCATGTATAAAGTAGCCAGTTGACCTAATCTGCCCTGTGGGAGGAAACCAGAGAAACCAGAGGAAACCCTTGCAACGAGGAGAAGAAAATGCAATCTCAGTGCACAAAGGCCAATTGTCCAAAATTCATCTTGCTATGAGGAAATAGGCGTAAGGGTACTAGACTACCCTGCCATCCTAAATGAAACTAGATTTTTTTTAATCCCTCCACTTTATGGTAATCCTTACTGTTGAAGCATTTTTAAATGGCAAAATACACACATTTCTTTACAAAAACATTATGAACAAACTTCAAAATATTTTCTAGAATATTTAAACTCTTTAACCTTTTTTGTGGGCACAAAAGCAAAAATCACACATTTTATACTGCAGTAATGCAAAGTGATATGCAGTGGTGTATTGCTCTGGGAGGCAGCTTGGTACCATCGGTACCATCCTGTTCCATGTTCTCTCTTTCTCTCTACACACACACACACCAGTGGAGGTCAAAGCTGTCAATCAGAGGGCACTGTCAAATCTCAGCCTGCCCTGTCTCAAGTGGGCGGGCTCCTTCCTTTCAGCCAGCTGCTTTCAATCAGCTGGATGAAACCACTCCACTTACAGCACCCCACAGGAATGGAGTGATCTGATTGGTCCACTATCTAGGGGATTAAAGACATTTTCCCAAGTGTGTAATGCTTGAATGAAAAAAAAAATAAAAAATCACCACTCTGCGTTGTTCAGGGTCAACTGCAACAAGCATCATCATCACGGACACATTAAATAAATAAATAAATAAACAAGCCACAAAATTGTCTGCTTTAGTTTGCTTGTATTGTGTTTCCATATAGCATGTATTAAAACATTGAATCAATTTAAAAACATGCCAGTATAGAGTGTGCTTTTACTATGTTTTCAAATAGTATATACTAGAACTAAAACCTTCTCTGTAGTTTTATTACCTACTCCAAGGGTTAAGGTTATGAGATTGGTCTAGTGTGACTATATGTGATTGTGACCATGATAATTCAAAAAGGAATGGACACAATTTCCGCTGAATATTAACCAACAGTTGACTTCTTGACAGTTCTTGACTTGACAGTTGGTCTTCGTTCAACTGAAAACTTTTGGGTGTGATCTGGATCCAGATCTGGATCCAAGGTGATTTTGAATGATTTTTTGATATTGGGAGAGGACGCGAGAAGGCAGAAATCATCCAGAATGTGCTGGGAGAAAAAAATTACAAAGCTCAAAAATAATTGCAGATCAGACAGCAAGGGGCATCGTAATTCTACATAATCTGCCACCATAATCCAAGACAACCTTGGTGGAGATCTGCAATCTCTGAGTACTAGAATTTCTAGTTTAAATTTGAGCTTTTTTAAATTTAGGTTTCCATGGTGTACATACTACAACTCTGAATGAATTTGAAGAAAAAAAAGTCAAATAAAAAAACGCATTTACCCAATCCACTATATCTTCTGCTTACAAAATGCATGGAGCTCACCTGAACAGCACCTGTCATTTCTTAATGTTCTTAAAATATGTAAAAATAAACAACAAAAATCATTGTCACTTTCAGGATGTAATTGTGAATTATATTTACATCCACTGGATATGATTATTGTGTATTCTGACTGGCTTCTTTACAAACGGGATATCTGCTCATACAGCACAAGCACATAAAATTTTTATGGTGACCTTCTTTACTTGAAGACAAAAAAAAGCAAATTCAGTAATGAAATTATTCAAATTAATAATTTTTTATGGATAAATATTAATGAATTTTTCACCAAAGAAACCTATTATATTTAAAGTATTCTTTTTTCATTATTTTTATTTTTATTACATTTCCAATGATTTGGATATAATAAAACAGTTATTCTACCCTTGTTCTACACTGATAGCTATCTGATGCATGACTTGATTGATTACAAAAAAATACCAAAGTTGATCTATTAAAAACATTTTATTTATAAACTATAAAACATATCTGGCTATTATAATTTAATAGTCATGAAGTATTGAAGGTAATCTTCCTTTGTCATCATCTGCACCAAAATGTCAACAATATTTCTACCACTCTCATAAAAGTGTATATTAAATGTGACGGCTGGCTTTATTCAATTCAGAACACTTGTAACTCATGGGGGAAAAAAAATCCTGACTTTACAATAGCAATACCCAGAGATGAGTCGTACCTCAGCCATCCAATGCAAATTACACCAATTTACTATCTTGTATTCTGTGGGAGACCATTGCTAAATGGTCAGGCTAGCTAGTCACAGATATTAAAATAAATTATGTCTAATTTGAATTTTAGTCACGGTACATTAACTAATAGAAAGTTATTAACATTTCAAGAGAGAGGGGGGAAAAAAAGCTTTTGCCTGCAAAATTAACAGTGGCTGCGCTGACCTGTGCGGCGCATGGACTGATCACTGTAATGACAGCGTAATGGCATATTTACATTAAAATCTCTGTAGCTAATACGGGATTCCGAATGGGATGCTAAGTCAAGGATTATTTGGTGTGGCCTGCTGGCCTTTTCTAGAGTATTGCTCTCTGACTTCAATCCACAGAAACTTCTCATTTCATGACTATTTAGAGGAATGTTCTCTCAAGCACAACTCCCCTCCCTCAGCCTAATGTCTTCTTTAGTGTGTAACTTTTATGCCATGTCTTTCCTCTTTTTTGTCTGTCTTCAAAGGCAATTATCATCATACTGAGTCTCTTCTCATATAGATTTAGAGGCGTCTCATTAGTTGAAGGAATTCCTTACGCTGACAGATGGCCATTCAGTTCTGAGACAGCCCCCCGAGTACTGCTCGTTTGTGTTTTTAGATAAGAAAGCTGTCAAAATTGTCCTACGATTAAAACTGTAGACTTACTGAAGACTTATCTGAGGTATTAAATCACTATCTATATCACTGCCAAAATGACAAAGCTTGTTAGTAAGCAGATAAGCTGATAAGTAAGCAGATTTTAGAGTGGCTGCTATAATGTATTTTTTTTATTTTGTTATTGTTATAGCCTGTTGTCTCGCAGGAGACCACTCCCATATCTGTCAGTTGTCTCTGTATACATCTGTCTGTCACTGAGTGTCTGTGCTTTTATGTCTGTCCTTGTCTGTCTGCCTGTCCGTACTCCATATGTATGTTGACCTGTTTGTGTCTGCCTGTCTATCTCTATCTGGCTGTGTGTCCCTCTGTCTATTTAACTATCTAAATGTACTGATATGAATATATAAACATTGATAACATTTAGCATTCGAAAAAAGTGCCATGTACATCCAGGCAATAATTATGAATTTGTTCCAAGTTATAGATAACACACTGGCTACTTGTGTATTCCACAAAGCCACCTTAACTGCCTCTGATTTGCTTATCTGTCCTCATTTAGCAGAGGTTCCCACTTGCTCTTTGTAAGATGGCATTTCAAAATAAATCTATTATATTGGCTATGTACCCATGTCTGCTGTTCCTTGCTATCAGCCGCTGACATTCTGCAGGTAGGCAAAGTGTGTGTGTGTGTGTGTGTGTGTGTGTGTGGAGGAGGGGGGTTGTATTTAAAAATGCAAAATGACATCTAATGTTTGCGTCGTAACGTGTTCCTCAGACCCTGAGTGTAGCTGACCATCTGCTGATCTAGTTAGATGAGCAGAGTGTTGGCAGGCCTGCCCAGCCTCTCGAGAGGAGAGATGAGGGGAAGAGAGAAAGGAGGGGGCATGATAAGAAGAAGGAGGCAGAAGAGGAGTAATAGGAGGAAAAGAGGAAAGTATAAGCAACGAGGAGCAAAAAATGGGTGCTTGGTAAAAGAAGGGCAGTTGATGGGAAGATAACGGGAGAAGAATAGTTGGGGCTAGGGAGTCAAAGACGAGAAGAGGAAAAACACAAAGTGGAATGTGATGCAATTTGCTGAGAAGCTCAGGATTATCAGGTCTCTACTCCATAAAGCAGCACACAGGGGTGGGGACTCTGTAAAGAATAACAATATGGCCATGCAGTGAAAACAGGTTGTCTTTAAAGCAGAGATGCTTTGTGACATTACAGATGAAATTACTTCAGAGAAACTCTGAAAATTAATATCATAATCATGCAGAGAGTGCCCATTAGGATGGGGTAATGTGACTCAGGAGAGCTGTGATAGATGTCCAGCAGCTCCAGGCCGCTATTTGCACACAGGCTGTGCAGCCGTGGCTGTTATTAGAGCAATACAGGAGGCACAGCAAGGGAAGGAGGGAGGGAGAGAGGGAGGGAAAGAGAGGTGGGCTTTTATTAGTCTGCCTTTCACACAGCACGTCTCAACCTGTCACCAACTCTACTACACATGTTTTAGTGTGTTTTTACAGCTAAATGTCTTTCCCTCCATAAATGCCAACAATATCCCTCTCTTCATCATCAAACTGGGAGCCATATCAGTTTATCTCGAACTGCTCTAGCTATTTCCCTGTAAACTGCTACTTATGTATGGCTTTCACACCTCTGAGCGTAGATTTACTCCCTCGCTCCTCTCTCTCGCTCTCTCTTCCCCTCTTTGTTCTTCTTTTGACAGCACCATTGCATTCCCTGCTTTTTATCTGCGCATGTTTTAGGAGAATGAATTGGCCGTTGCTGTCACCAGGCTTTGGCCAAGAATTCATTTTTGTGGGTCAAGTGTTTCAGAATGTCATCGTTGACAGGAACTATCCAACAAAATGAATACAGACACAGACCTTGACTCCCTTCATCCCTTCATCACACAACAGACAAACGCTCAATCCCTGTCCCAAGCATCCCATGTCTGTAAGATGATAAACATGCAAGAAATATACTTCAGTAATTGTAGCAGTAATTGTAGTGACATTAAACATGACAAAGAGAGATGGGGACAAAAGAAAAAAACACCTAATGACTTCAACCTTATTACTTTTAGAAGTGATTGAAAATTAAGGGGGAAAATGCCTTTGATTATGAGCTAAATTTCTCTCTCAAGTCTCTTTCCATTCGGCTTAATTTTGCCTTCGCTGAGTCTTATCTCAACCCCCTCAGTGTTCCTAATGAAGCTGATGTGTTGTGGTGATTTAAGCACACTGAATGACGTATTAGGCTCAACACAGCTAATGGAAAGCAATCATGTCAAACATGGCTACTGGATGCCGAGCGCTCAATAAGTGAGCAGCAGACGAATAACTCCCAACGAACAGGAGGCTGGGGGCTTCTGAGGAGTGGCTCGCACTCTAATGCGTTCCGACTATAACGGACAATCTATTTACAGTGGGCTCTGGGGAGCTAATAAACAAATGTTGAGTAATTTCAGCCAGCAGTAATTACCCTTGCAGCTGACAAGGAGAGTGTGATCGTTTCTCCTTCACCCCACGCTCTGAGCAGGAGGCTGGGAGCAGCCAGAGCAGGGGACCCACGCTGCAATACGCATGTGGCTCCCAGCCAACAGCTAGCCCTGCAAGATCACTAACTAAACATCTATCCTACAGTCTGTGCACACACATACACACACTCGTACACATACAACCCGAAAACACACAAGCTGCACATCCAGACCAGGGAAGAAAACATGCTTAATGACATGGGCTTTATTGGCGTGAATGCTGAAAGCATTCAAACCAATGTTCTTCTACAAATTCTTGATTATTATTATTATTATTATTGTAATCTGCAGATGCACCGTTTCTTTCTTTCTTTTTTTTCTGAAATGACCTGTAATTTTGTTCCATAAGCAAAAGCTATTAACAGTCCAGTGGGCTCATGTACCATGTACATCAACAAAATGCAGCTGTAATGACCAAATCCAACAGCTCACACAAGAAAATGAATTTCAACTGCCTTTAGAAAGAGAAATATATGAGAGATCATCTCCGTGCCTCAGGCCAGTGAGCTAGCAGAATGCCCATCCCAGGAGCTCTCTTCTGCGCTGGCCATCCACTGCCATGACTGCAAAATAGATTTTTATGCAAATTCCTCTCTATTGATTACTGTGCCTCTCATCGACTAACCAGGGGTTTGTTGAATGCACATGTAATTAGATTATGTGATGATCATTACTGCATAAACATTGGCACATAAACCCTTTCAAACCTGTTACATGTAACTGCAGGTCAATTTGGTTAATAAAAAACACCATCTGAAATCTACAAAGCCCGTTGCTCCCCCCTTCTCTTTCCAGACACTCCCACATCCACACACGTACACATCCACACACCAGCACCACCTTGTTGTTTTGGATGGAATAATAAGCTGGAGGTGACGTGACAGGACAATATGATCCACTGACAGATGGACAGAGAGGCCGGTGAGCGTCCCTCTCTTGCTCAGACAGGCAGATGTCCTGTGTCTTGGCGCGGGAAAGGGCTGGGGGACAAGAGCAGCCGGCCGCTGAAACGAGGCGGCTGAAACTCGAGCGCTCCTCAGGGGGTTGACTGGTCATTTGATGTCCAGCACAAGGGCAGTGTGTGATGGTGAATGAGCTCAGGGAGAAAGGCCGACTCGGCAGTCTGTTGCAAAGCTGGGTTGGCAGCAGAAAGAGTTGAGGGGGCACAAAGACGTGAAAAAAAAACATCTAGACACTTTCTTGAGTGTTTTTCCCTTTATTCTGCTTGACAGATACAAAAAGTTGCACACACACACACACACACACACAGCAGAGGACATCTGCAGTGAGCATGAAGACAAAGCAGCAGACGAGTCTTTACACTGCTAGCACACACCTGGTGCAGAATTTTATTTTGAAGAATATTTTTGCAGATCACAATCCACTCATGTCTCAAGGTCAGTGCTATTGTAAAAACACTGAAGTACAAAATGCTGGAAAAAAATACACAACCTACTTCTGGCAGCAAAAAGCAACTGAACCATTTTCTACACCTGTTATTAAAAAAAAAAAAACACTTGAGAAATGTAGACCAGTTCCATTTTTGAATTGTTCTAGCATGTTCATTCTACTGGATGATAGCATCTCCATACAAGATTTACTCTGAAGAATATACATGCCTTCACAATCTGAAACTCTGAAGGAGAGTGGTATACTATTGACTCCTCATGTAGGCTGAAGCTCAGTGTCAGTTTTGAAGTTCCTTCCAACAGGCAGGTAGTTGTGGAGAGGTGAGTTGGAAGGTGTGTAGAAGTGTGGAGTTCTTTGACTGCCTGAGATGGACTGAGATGAGAGGAAAGCCAGCCAGAAGGGAGTGGATCTCTGTTCTGCAGAGCTCCTGCTCTGTAATTAATCGCCAGTGATCGGAGGTGCGGTCCTGCCGCCCCATATAAAAGGCCTTGTCTCCCACACGGCCCAACCCTCGGTCAGCAGACGTTAGGCAACATTAACTGCCTGCGCCGCTGCCACTTCAGAGCAAGGGAAAGAAAGAGGGAGGGTAGACAGAAGGCTCAGAATGGGAGTTGCATGAGAATTGTGAGTGTGTACCTTTCATCTTAGTTAAGATTTGTAGAAGGTTCAGGCCTCGAAGGTTCCTTAATTCTCTCTAATTCATTTGTACTCAAGATTCCCTTGGCTGTGGATAACCTGAGAATGATAATGAACCAGAGAGCGCTAGAGCACAGACCTTTAGCTTTGAATGTGCCTACGTGGATTGAGGGAATCTTTCTCTTTGAATCTCTTGTGCAAAGGGAACTGAATCTTATTAGTGTCTGTCATGAGATGTCCTCACCATGAAGCTGGGGAGTTTTTAACTGTTCAGGGTTTACACACACACACACACACGTGTGCTTTATACCCAAGTTACCAGAGTAAAAATAAAGCCCTGTAATATTGTAGGCGAGTTGAACCAGAGCCCATCAATGTCGAGGTGAGAAAAGTGGTCCATCCGAATGTTGATCACCATTTCAAAATCATATTCATCCATGAATATTTATCACTTACTCGCTGTGTGAATTTTCAATCAATAGATTTTACCCACCAGCAGAAAAACAAGTTTTTCCCGCTCTGCTCCGCAACAACCTACATCCAAATAATACATTATCATCAGTGATGAGAAGTCTTGCATTTACATTTATGGATTGAATGCCATAACTTTACACAAGTATTGCCCCCACCCCCTTCTCTCTCTCTCTCTCTCTCTCTCTCTCTCTCTTTCTCCTCACTCACACACACTTATAGGAGGAAGGAAACTGTATTATGTTTTGGCTCATCTGTAATTCATCAGCAATGCTCAACATGGAAAAGTACAAAAACAGCATAGCAGAAATAGCATGAACCTCACTTTGAGTTCATAACAGGCCACAGAATATTTGTGAGTAGAAACCCCCAAGTCCACCTCCAGCAATGTCAGATACTACATTCCACAGACTCTGGCTGCGTTGGAAAATATTTTAAGCATACATTTAGTGTTAGTGGGAGGGATACAAAATTATGTGTTCGAATACATGTTTAAATTTTGGCAATAATAAATTTAAGAAAATAGGATTAATTAGAAATTAAATCTGGTCATTGCCACCTGCCAAAAAAAAAGTTACAAAATTATACATTTAGTGTAAATTAATGTATTACTGAGGAACAAGTCATTCAATTAAGTAGAATTTTTTGTGAAATTATAAAAATTCAGTGCATATTTCTTTCTTATCAGAGGTCTTAATAAAATGTCAAATGTCACTTTGATAAAATTCATTCAAATAGACAAAAGAAAATCTGTTTTGGACTACAACTGAGATATTCTGTCTGTACTAGAGACATTTATTTAAACAAACAAAAAAGAAGATTCATTCATTCATTCATTCACCAAACTGCTTAATCTTAGTACAGTTGCAGGGAGGCTGAAGGACATCTAAACCAACACCAGGCAAAGGCAGGGTAAACCCTGAATAGCTCGCCAGTCCATCACCGGGCCATCGCACACACAACCATTCACGCATACACTAGGAACAGGAACAATTTGAAACAGCCAAAAGGCCTAATGTGCTATGAACTGTGGGAGAAAACCAGAGTGTCCAAAGGAACCCCTCACAAGGAGGGTGTGTAGACTCCATACAGAAATGCTCTTGCCAAGCCTAGGACCAAAACCCAGGACCTTCTTGCTGTGAAGCAGACATGCTAACTATCACATTACTGTGCCAATCCATTCAAGGAGATCATACAGAATTTTTTAATGACTTTATTTCACATCATCATCTTTTTCCACTTGATCTGGGGTTGGGTCCTGAGTGCAGCAGCCTGTGCAGTGAGGTCCAGACATTCCTCTCCCCAGCCACTTCCTCCAGCTCTTTCAGGGGGACACCGAGGAGTTCCAAGACCAGCCGAGAGACATAGTGCTCTGGGGTCTCTTCCTTGTTGGACATGCCCGAAACACCACACCAGGGAGGCTTTCAGGAGGCATTTTAATTGGATGCCTGAGACAACTTAACTGGCTCCTCTCAATGTGGAGGAGCATCAGTTCTACTCTGAGCTCCTCCCGGATGACCAAGCTTCTCACCCTATGTCTGAGGTAGAGGCCCCCCACACTGCGAAGGAAGCTATTACGGTCGCTTGTATCCGCAATCTTGTTCTTACGGTCATTACCCAATGCTCTTGACCATAGCTGAGGGTCGGAATGTAGATCGAATGGTAAATTGATCTTTGGGTAATTTTGGCAAATTGAGATTGCTTTCTCAGCTCCTTCTTCACCACGATGAACTGGTACAAGTTCCGCTATCTGGAGCCAGCACTGTCCCCATTGGTCACAAAAGGTCAAATTCATTTTCAATGAGGGTTGGACTCCATCAAGGTTGAGCTTTGTCACCAGTTCTGTTTATAAATTTTATGAACAGAATTTCTAGGCGTAGCCAAGGTGTTCAGGAGTTCTGGTTTGGTGGCCATAGGATCTCATCTCGGCTTTTTGCAGATTATGTCGTCCTTTTGGCTTCATCAAGCTTGTTGGAGTGATTCGCAGCTGAAAAAGGGTGGAATGGGTCTTGCTCCAAGTGGAGAAGTTCATATATCTCAGGGTTTTATTCACAAGTGAGCCAACACTGGGCTAAGGCAAGGTACACTCTGAACACCTTGCCAGAAAACTGCCGTGCACAACAATTTACTGTCACACCTGTGTCTTTTGACTGTGGGAAAGAATCCCACAGGAATCCCACACAAGCAAAGGGAGAACATTTTAAAAAAATAAATGCTCATGCAGAACCCAGGGCTTGAACTCAGGATCTTTTTTCTGTAAGGCGGATGTGCTAACTGAAGAAAGACCATGAAATTAATTATTATCAAATGCCATGACTGACATTTACCTCATTATGTTATATAATATTACATGTTATATAGAACGTAGATAGAACAACATATAGAGTAGATAGAACGACAGCATTTGACTAAAAGTATGGATACACCTGATCATCAAATCAGATGTTGCGTGATGGGAAGGGTACACCCTGGACTGGTTCTTATTGTGAGGTTAACACAGAAAAACAAACACTCATTTACAACTATAAGCAATTTAGAGTAGCCAGTTGTATATGGGCTTTGGGACAAACCAGGAGGAAATACATGCACAAGGAGAACATGCAAAATCAGCAGAGAAGGGCCCTGGTCACCCTACCTCAAACCTGTCTGCTGTGCTAACAATGGCACTATCATACTGCACTTCTTTTGAAAATCCCATTCCAGATTTAGTCCTACATTGCTGTTGTCAGAGGATTGATATGTAGCCAGCATTGCAGGTCATTGATTGAAGTCAAGGCTTTGTGAAGGACACTCAACATCTTCCACTCCACCCTTGGCAGACCACATCTTTATAGGCCTTTCTTTGTGCACAGCGGCACTGTCATGGTGAAACAGTTCTAGTGACGGGAAACTATAACATTAGAGCATGTGCGTAGGCATTAGAAAAGAGGTGTGTTTACTTTATGTAATAAATCACAAACAAAGAAACAAGTAAACAACAAATATAGTACTTTTATACATATAAATTGCCTGTTATGTATCACTCAATTGTATGATAATGGCCAGCAATAATATTAATAATAATTACAGTAATAACAAAGATGTATTAATGATAACAAAACCAAAACTCAGAAAGAAAAAGGCTCATGCAACAGAATGAAAAAACACACATTCCAAATATAATTCGACGGATAATTAAATTAACAAGACAGGTGATAGAAATGAACACAAAAATAAGGTAGTGAGAAGAAAACCCAGTGTTAACCTTTCCTACTTTCACTCCAGACTCTAGTCGTAAAAAAACAGGGGATAATTATTTATTTCTTCCAGGGCTGAAGTTGATGCTAACTCTGGGGTTAACCCCCACCCCATAAGTCAGCAGTGGAGAAGCAAAATGCAGAGACTACTTCATGCTAAGGAGCCGCAGGATTTATTAATATGCAGTGTACCTTCACTTTATACTCAC
>JBCNYG010000012.1:26987894-26999133 GCA_039654305.1 Porochilus rendahli | reverse complement strand
CCACACAGAAACGCCCGAGCTTGGAATCGAACCCAGGACCTTCTTGCTGTGAGGCGGACGTGCTAACCACTACGCCACCGTGCCGCCCTCACTTTCCAACCACTGATCTAAAAATAACTGGACTGGGCTGTTGAGGCTGAAGTCATCGGAAATGCTTATGTAGCCATATTGCTAGACCCAAAATATTCCCTGTTGTGGCCTTAAAAGCCTGATTCCAATCAAAGCTCCTTTCATTTACTTTTAAACTTCTGCATTTTTTTTCTTTCTTTTTTTATAGTCTACTATTATTTATAAAATAATTCCTTTGTGTGCAGCGTTAAACTGTACAAACAGAAAGACACCAGGATGAGGGAAATCATTCCATGTGTAAGCAGCATTTTAAGTATCTTTGTAGAATTAACACACTTGCACTTTATTTTTGTGTTTATTATTGTGTGACTGTGTTAATATAAAAAGTTTAAATTGTAATTAGCATGTGATATTTAGATACTATTATTTTAATCTATCTGGACATTGGAACAAATGTGCATGTATCATATTCAGTATGTGTATTTAAGTGTAAAAATACTGCAAGTATACAAATTCTACATCAGATACTGTATTTTATGCATACAAACAAGTACTAATATTGCTTTTCTTACTAAATTACATTAGTAAATTATCTGTAGACCTGTAGAATTACCTGTATAATGCCTAATGCCATTATTTTTAAATCAGTTTCCAAACTACTCTTCTTCTGTTCCACTCTGTAGCCACCAGGCTTGTATTGTGTATAGTGAGTAAATGCCATGAGGGGTACAGCATGCTACAGTTAGGTAGTTCAATTAAGCTGTGGATTTTGCTTTACAAAAGGAGTGTTCAGACAGTTCTGAGTGTAGTCAGCTGAGGGAATAGTAATCAGAACTAAAGAGGGTTCTATAGCAATTTTTCTTGACCCAAGGTGAGATTCTCCCAGATGACTGCATCTTAATGCTGGATTTCATCTCATTTTTCAATTTTTCATATTTTTGCAGTTTAAAGGTGGTTTGAGCTGCCTGAACACAGTCAGTGTTAAAACAGAACTTACTGGGACTATCTGAAAGTGTCTGATTTTTTGTGAATGACACAGCGACAGGACGAAGGTCTTGGGGTTGCTTTGGCTGTCCCGTAAAAGGAAAACTCTGAAGACAAAGAAAGAACATAATGTTCTGTGTATGTAAATCTTGAAAAAAAAAATAAGAACACTAAGAAATGATCCAGGAAAGGACAGGAAACAAGAATTACCCATCGATGAGGCCATGCTGAACAATCAGTTTGTGAGCCTCGTCTCGGGACAGTTTGCTGTGGAACCATGGCTGAGCCATGTGGATTGCTGGGGAGCAGGAGAACATGTTTAATTCAGACCGTAAAAAGGTAAAAAAAAAAAGTGAGAAAGAACAGGAGACTGACCTATGTTGGATAAGGAGCTTTGGGAGGGGGAGCAGCTTCCATGGCTGAGACGATGGCAGCTCTTCCTCTGAAAGAGAGTTTTTTTATCACCCAAATACACAAACAACAAGAAAACTATCATTACTTACAGTTCTTTATGTACATTAAGCTTTCTGGGTGTCCCAATTACATAAAGATATGTAGTAGTCTAAACCATAAAGTTTTTATTAACCCTTTGAGTCCTTGTCATTACAGGAGCTGACAGACTAAGCTCCTCACTTTGATTCACAGTTCAAGACCTGATAAAAAAAATGTGTGCATTTTTTTACATTTAAATAAAACACTTACTGGCTGTAGTTCGACTTGTCAGAGCCAAATAAATCATATCTATAGACATCTCCAGCAAAACTGGTAAATGAAAATGAGTATATCCAAGCCCGATCATTACTATCTTTGGGGGGCAGCAGTAGCCTAATGCTTAGAGAAGCAGCTTTGGGACCAAAAGGTCGCTGGTTCAATTCCCGATCCAGCAGGAAACATGTTTGGGGGAGTGCTCTGTCCCTTTCCTCCCTCCACCTTCATGGATGATGTGCCTTTGAGCAAGGCACCTCACCCCCAACTGCTCTCTGGGTGCCCCAAAGTGTGTGGCAGCCCGCTACTCTGAGTGTGTGCTCACTGTTTACGTGTGTGTGCTCACACTTTGGATGGGTTACATGCAGAAGAAATAATTTTCCTTGTGGGATTAACACAGTACAGCAAAACCAAAGCAAAAAAATCTATCCCTTTAAATTTACACAACGGTTTGAGGATGTCTCCAGGCTCATGGGAAACAAACAGCATTTCTCAATAAAAAAAAAATGAGACGCAGCTCTGCTGACACTGGAGCTTTCGTTCTGCCAGGAGGGTGGCTGGAAAATACAGGTTGAGCTGACGTAAATCAAGTTCATGTAATAAAAGCATGGTTTTGAGTGGAAAGGGTTCTGTTGAAATGATTGACTAGCTGTAGATCACCTAATGCAATGCTGCTATGTTAAGAGGCAGATCTGTGCCTCACCCTCCATGATAGACCTTCCGCCACAGCCACCGACAGAGCCTCTGATGGGTTATCAATCACACGGCTCCTCTGCCCTGAGAAATCCATGGCCACAAGAGAGTTCTCTGAAATGCTTCTCTGAAACACACACACACACATACACACACAAAAGACTTCAATGCACTTATAACTTTGTAGCATCATGCTGCCATCCAGTGTTGTAATAATGCAAGTTTTGTTCAGATGACCAATATCAGTAGGCTTTAAGACAGGGTCAATTGTGTGGATTAGTCGTTTTATATAGATTCATGCTTGGCCATATAACGCTTTATAGTCACTTTTAAGCTGTCACACTCGGTAACTCGTAATCCCCACAATCACTATGAAATGGCAAATTAAACATTTTGCTCAAGCTTACTGAGTATGCTCTGGGAAACCATCATGAATTTTTGTACCTTTAGAGCTCCGAGTCAAAAATTTCTAAACGAGTAATTAAAAAGTGTCTAGAGTTTATTTCTAGGAGGCCTAGTGCCTGGTAATGGTTACCAGAGTCCCTGTCATAACAACCAGCAGTGACAGCAAACTTATTTACCATTCTGTTGCACATATTAACATATGTGACCCGCTTCAGCATAACACAGATTAAGTCAGACATTTGACATACTGATATATTTGGAAAGAGAATTTAATATGCTTTGAAATGTGGTATAACACATGATTATAGCATGACAAATGACTAAGTTACATCGCTTTGTATGTCGCTAATCTATAAATGCTACTTTTGAAAAAATAGCAATTACAGTTACAGAACCTTTTTCTAAATATTCACCTCTGAAACTCGATAACATCATTAAATTAACTGAATATGGCTCTCGACCAATCTGCGCAATCTTCCTAGCAACAGATAAGCTCTATTTAGGAGTCATGTCATTGGTTTCCCATTATATGATTCAGGTAATCGTTCTGGTATTCTGTAAGTAGATAGAGTATTCTGGAAGTGAATATGGATAATAAGGAAATACCCTGAGCAATCACAAAAGTGGATTGAAAATCGGAAACATAAGTGGATGTTTCTATTGTTTTACAACAAAGTGGATATGGAAGCCTTTCTTAAGGCTTGTATAATACAAGCATTTTAGCATGGAAAAATTGTGTTTATGGATATTTGAACTTAGTCATGTGGAAGATTTATTTTGAACTTTCCTTTTTTACACAACACTACCTTGTGACTTAATCTGTATTATGCTTGAACAAATCACATATAAAGAATACTTTGGCTCTTCAAGGACTGAGCACTGAAACATACACACTTCCTTTTACCACCACTCACCAGGATCACTTCGCTCACTAGGAATTACTTACAGTAAAAATATATTATTTTTATAAGTATTCTAAAACTGTGTGCCTAAAACAGTTACAGGGTATCTAGTTTAATCTTGAGCTCAGGTTACTGTGTGGGAGTTTTACTTATTCTCGTTTCATGTGGGATTCCTCCTGGTTTTCTGGTCCCCTAAAACTAAAGATGGTAAAGAAAGAATGTGCAAGACTGCTTTCCATACAGCTAGCAGAATTCAACTGCTAATCTCAAGTCAGTCCTGTCTACAATTGCTATAATCACTATGTGCGCCATGTGGCCCACATTTAACAGTAACAGGATCCTAATGGTTCAGAGAACACTTCTACGAACAGGGGTATTGAGAAGCCTTATGACTCGCAAAACGACATGCTGCAACTCAAGTCCACATTATATGTCCTTAGGTATTTCCTTCTTTATTCATAATACTATAGCTAAAAACGTGACTTAAATTTGTGTCCACAAATGCGTTCACATTACTGCACCCCCGAGATTTGTGTGCGTCCATCCAGGTTAGGACCCACTTGTTGCATTCCACTAACAACAAGGCAAAGGTGATGAGTTGTAAAGTCAGTGAGCAGCTGATGCCGAGATATATTTAGAGTCAGTCTGGCTCCTCAATCATGTCCAACACACTGAAAATAGCTCAGGGATCTTTACTCACAGACAATACTCTTATTTAGAGGCAAGATTAGTAAATTGTTCTGAGAAATGAGCATGAAATTACAGCCCCCTATTTATCGCATCAGTAGGGAACGTTAATGGCCAGAAAGTCTATAAAACAGCCCAGCTGGAGCTACACAGTGCTGCATCATGCTGAATTTAAGAGGAATATTCTGCCTCAGAGAGAGTGTTCATTTTATTTCTGTATGCTGCTAATTAATCTGCACCACTGAATTCATGAATGGTGTGAAAGTGATAAGTATTTTTTATAACAGCAGCAGACAAGTCACAGCTTTATATTACTATATTCATTACTAGCAAAGCTCTTGAACAGAGCACCATAGTCATGGAATATGGCTTGGATGGTTGTCCCGTGTCCATACAGTGTCCATGTGTGCCACAGGAAACTAAATAAGCCTGCCGTGTCACTTATTAGCTGTTATATATCGCTGACTTGTATGACAACAGGCATTAATAAAAATAAAAACATTTATTTATTCTGAATAACAAAACTGGAACTCAAAAAACAAAGGCTCATACACCACCACTCAGACTCTCAAAATAACAAATTTAATTCAGGTAGGCAGACAAATTTGCAGGTAAATGAATATTCATGGAGCAAACGCTGGACAGTTGCTAAACACAACTAATGAGTTTATTAAAGGGATTCTTAAAGTAACAAGACAGGCTGAACAATTGAAAGGGGTTAATCAGGTTGTAAAATGAGAGCTGAGAAGCAAACCAAGAGACATCAGCAGAGACAGGAAGCCCTGCTTTAAGGCAGTGCGTAAATCTACACATTACAATACTTTCTCTTGTAAAACTAACTCAAATGACAGAATAACTATATGGTGTCCATAGAATGTGATAACTTCAACATGACATTCTACATCATTAAATGAAACAAAAAAAACCAAAAAATATATATATATATATTCAATGGGCTGTTGTCTCATTCATCAATTTATGCATTATTAACTCAGGTATGCCTAGGTTTCAACAAGATATCATATATAAGGCTGCAGTTTTGTGCAGTTTTTTTTTATATATTTACAATGACACCTGCTATCTGTCCTGTTCATTTTCCATATTAGTTGTCCTGTTTTGTCCCTTTTGGCCTTCCACTTTCATTTCTTGTTGTCATGGCAGTTAATTAGCCACACTTGTTGCTCATTATCCTTGTCTGTTTAAATTTCCCATTCTGTGCCAATAGTTGAATTCACAAGCTGTATGTTACTAGTGATGGTAGTGGTTTGGAGATATTCTAGGACCGTCCTGAATGATTATTCAAAAGTGATTAATTGTGCCCCATATGCAAAGTAGTTATATGTTACCATTTCTGTAAAAATAAAAAAGGAGCTAGCTATAGACTGAGCATGGGTATATTGAGGTAATGTCCAATAAAGGAGTGGAGGTTCAGTGAACCATGAGGTAAAAAGATATAGTTTTCTGAGATTGTTGAGAGTTGAAGACTGCTTTTACTACTGTTTGACTTGAGCCCAAAATGAGTTTGCTAAATTTAACAGGTTTTTTTTTTTACAAATTCATGTGGTGATTTTCATGATCATATTTCTTAAACTCTTCCTGAACCACACCACTGAGAGGTGATCATGCCAATGTATTCAATCATATTCAAATAAAATTAATAAATTACTTTGAACTGAATCAAAGCTAACTGCATTCAAACGGTTGTAACGTTATTTCCAAATGCATGATCCACAAAACTGATAGTCCAAAAAGGGCAGAGGTGGCTTAGTGATTAAGGCGAAGGGTTACTGATCTGAAGGTCAGTGGTTCAATCCCCAATATCACCATGTTGGGCCCTTGAGCAAGGCCGCTAACGCTCAGTTGTATAAAAATGATAAGGTCGCTCTGGATAAGAGACTCTGCCAAATGCTTTAAATGTACATAAGCATGAAATGTGCTTTGTAACAGTCTGTAATTAGTATAAATCATGGCTGTCAGGCTAAAACAGTAGTTATAAATTAAGAGTCCAAATAGTAGTCCAAATTATTCTTGCTGTCTCTTTCATACGTTATCAAATGTTATAGACCTGCTAAACAAACTGCTAACAAGAGCAGTTAACAAATAATGCACCAGCTTTCATTTTTCTTCAAAGTGATTTCAGAAAGAACTTAATCATACACTGCCAGGCCAAAAAAAAGTCTGGCACTGCTGCACCACTTGGTCGGGTCAAGGCTCAGCAACATTAATGTGGCAATAAAATGAAGTCAGCTGATGACGTGAATGTGCTGAATGAGCAGGTTATCACATCAAAAGACTTTTTCTTCCCTGATGGCATGAATACAAAATGGGGACTCAGATAATGAAAGAGTGCTTCAGGGAGCATGAGGAATCATTTTCATGTACGGACATCCAGGAGTCCTGACCTTAACCCTATTGAATGTTTTTGGGATGTGCTGGAGAAGACTTTATATAGTGGTTAAATTTTTCCCTCATCAATTCAAGATGTTGGTAAGATGTACTCACCATTGGAGAGCTTTTCTGCTTCTGATGAGGCTGGATGAAGCTTTGGTACAGCTGCATCCCGAACTGCACAAATCACAAAGCCCACAACATTGTTAGAGTGTTACCAAAGTACAGAACGATCCACTGAACAGGTAGCAACTGCAGGACATTATGTGGACACGTTCTACAGATAAAAAATCCTTCTCCTAAATAGCTCAATGTCTTAATTCAGATAATTCATAAAAAATGCATTCATGTCATTTAGAAAACAATCTGGATGATTGACTTTAGAGACAGATAACAAAGAAAAGAAGGAAGAAAGAGGGTGCCAGAAGATGATTATGACCGTTTTCACCTTGAAGAGGCGCATCGCCGTGATCCAGCAGGTTCTGGTCTGCTCAACATCCGCACATAGCAGCTTGAGATCCCGAGCTGAGCTTGACTTGCTCGGCTGCACAAGGAATCACACATAGGCATTTTCTAGTCACATTCTTAATCATTTTATGATATCAGCCACATTTTATCATCTCTCCATGACTAAGAACATTTCTGGCTTCTGATAACACTAAAATGATGAAAAGAGATAAGACGGCAGACACTGTGTTTGATTACAGCTTTATATAACACCCATTAAACTATGAGGCACAGACAAATGGGATACTTAATTGGGGTTATTATATCATAAAGCTAACTATGCACAGATGGTATGTGTAATATAATTCCACTTCAACATTGCACAATCAAATATGTTGAACTTGCATGCCTGCATGTGGATTTAACTGGGTGTGTTGTAAAAAAAAAAACGTTTGCAAATACCTTTATGCAGAATCCATAGTCTGTGGGAGCTCCGTGTGTTTTTCTGGCTGATAACAAAGTGTAGACATCACTGTCACAAAACTCGGCAACAAACTGCAGATGTCTGGGTTCCTTACATATGAGGAAAAAAACACAAAAATTAAACTTTTTTAACATATCAGCAGTTTTAAATGTATTGAAAATGTGTGTGATGGTGACTATGTGCAGATGATGAGGGATTGGGGTGCCCTAAATTCCTTTGACCCTATCCTGAGTTTCAGCACTAAGCTTGCCATAGCAGGGGATGAAAATAAACATGTCAGTAATGCCCAGCATCCAGCACACTGTGAGGACCTATGCTAAATGAATAAAGGGTGTAAAAAAAATGTGAAATGCCTAGCCAGGGTATGGTAGTTGAGGAGTGCTTGGAGGCACTCCAATAATTAAATAAAAATAATTTTTTAAATTAAGGGAAGAGTGAAGCAAGAGGCTAGAAATTTTCTAAAATAAAAAATCATAAAACAAAATAATAATAATAGAAGGATAAAAACACACATAGCAACATGTTAAAAATCACAAGCCTGATAATGCTTATAACAAAACTAAATGATGTTCTACTGCTGTGATGGTGGAACACTGTTATTCTAAGACATGACAGCGAATATGCTGAAAGAGCAGCAACAAGGTTGAACTGTGGCTTACACTGCAACAGTGGGACTAAAATTATTGGATCAGTTAAAATGATGTGGATTTAGTTTGTGGGCTTATCTAAGCTCTACTTAAAAGATGTGGATTAAGCATTCAGTGTTTGGAAACCCTTTCAAGGACTTTGCAATGTTATGATTAAAATCAAGGGCAAAACTTGCACCATGTAAGACACTAATATAGCGTTCTCTTCTGTTGCAAATGGGGCTACCTTCTCAATTACTAGTAGGGTGTAATATGTACAACAGAAGATAGAAGCATACATATTGCAATGCCAGCCGCTTTATCTTAACAACAGTGAAAAGGAGCCAAGTGAAAAGAGAATGAGAAAAAGGGAGGAAAGAAAGAAAGGCTTTCCCAAGCAAAGCAACACAAAGCAAGCCTTTGTCTCATTTTGTCTATGTGCTACACAATTCTAATTTCACAAAAGCCAATAACAGGCACAGACACATGAAAGAGACTAAGATTGACAGACCTGTGGACAGAAAAAGAGAAAGGAATGCTACACTGGCAAAAACCAACCAACTTCAATTATGAGTAGCAGGAATATGGAGTTAAACACCCCCCATACCCCACACCCCCCTCCCGCCCTCCTCAAATGCAAAGATGTGGAATAGACGCGGAGTGGCTTTGTACACCCAGGCGGTATTAGTTAGTAGAGAGCGGGCTCCTCTTACGCCCCTAACAACAACTCTTTGTTGTAAAAAAAAGGGGTGGGGGGGAAGAAAAACGGAAGGAGGGCAGCACTGGGTTGGTACATAATAGGTATAAGCTTCACCTGTGGTGAGTGGGAAGGGTTCAGACACTGGCACGGCCCCAGGATCTGCCACACACAATCCTGCCGGACCAGTTCTGGCCAGCCGAGGGCCACAATGCCATGCTGTTCGATCTAACCGTCACATCTAACAGCAGGACTGCAGGAGATTAGTGCTTGGAAATGATCTGTAGCAGGCTTATAAAACCTCAAGTACTGCTCGTCACTTATATCTATCTCAGACTAAATAAACTAGGAGTGATTTGAGTAAGTAATGTTACTTGCTTTTAGAGTTTAAGCAAGAAGATCAAGTGGTGCAAAGCATGATTAGAACTAAAAGCTGCAGGTATTATTTCTATACCTTTATAGAGTTGATCTGAGTACAACCCACTTGTACTTAACTTAGTCACGTGAAAGATGGAGTAATTAGTGCATATAATTACAGCTCACACAACGGATTACTAGATTTATTTATTTTTTTAATATTACCTTTGATGTGCCCTTATTGGAAAAATACAGCCCAGACCTTCTCAACACAAAATAGAACTTCTTCCAGGACTTTCTGCCCTGCTCTTTAGAGTAGAGGAAGCCATGGATCTCAGGACATGTGCTGGAGTTGAGAAATGTCTAAGAATGCATAGACAAGCAGTACCAGTCAGGTATCTCTCAATGTGTCCTTTATATAATGATAAAAACACAAGTGCATAGATCTTGTCTTCAAACTTCCTATTTCAATCCCTTAAACATGTAAAATTTTAATAGACACACTGAAAAATAATAAATAATAATAATTTCTTATAAATTTCAACGTATTTATTGAACCTTTTTTAGTGATTCTACAATTGGAATGGCATTTAACCTTTTAACTGTTAAAAAGTAACTATTATATTTTTTAACAGTAAAGATACGACAAAAATATATTTTTTCTATTTAACAAGGTGCCATTATTAATAATGCCTTTATTTTGCTCTTAAATGAGTAAAAGGGTTGAGGTATTTTAACACAGAGTGTTAGTCAACACATGTGGTTAACTAGCATGCATGCTTATGGCATGAGATCATTAACAGCATTTTAATGATTCCTAAAAAGGTCATTGTTTTTTTTTATTTTATTTTTAATCTATAATATAGGTTATATTTTAGTGACCTCATCAGGCACACAAAAAGGGGAAAATTCTGCAGATTTCAGATATTATTTTCCTAATAAAGTGTAAATTCATTTAAAATACCATGGTTAAAACATCCATTTCCATGAGTCACCCATTAGAGTTTAAGAAACACTAAAATGTGTAATGTTTCTTAAACTCTAATGGGTGACTCATGGAAATGGATGTTTTAACCATGATATTTTAAATAAATTTAAACTTTATTAGGAAAATAATATATTAGTATTTTAAGTAGAAGTATTGTAATGGGGTTGGTACAGACAAAAATTATTTTATAATGCTGCTATCTGCAGATATGCATAGCTTGTTGTGATATGTGCAATATGTGGATGGGCTGCTGTGAAGGCCTTGTATTGAAAATGTCTTTTACCATATTTATAACTAAATGGCACCAAAATCATGGAATCACTCTTACAGAATTTTATACTTACTTAATAAAACCTAATAAAATAAAGATTTGAGACTGCTGTAAAGTGATACCTGTATGAGCTGTGAGTGGTTCATGAGGCCATTGGCTTCACTTGATATAGACACCATACTTTCTGGAAAAAAATCCTGTCAACATGAGGAAAACCTCAATCACTACAACAAACACTGGTCAGCAAGATTATTAAGGCTTCTAAAAGCAACAGACTCTAAAAATTTGTATTGTTAAATTTAAGTCACCTCTATAACTCATTTCTCCTAAACCTGCTTGAAAGTACTAATCAAAGACAGACACAAGTCAAACAGAGCTGTAAAAGCCCCATGTCTGTCATTAAAGTCTAGCAAGTCCTTTAAACAGAACACTGCTAATAAGACTTGTAATTGAGTTGAGACTCTGCAGAAGCCTTTAAAGGCAGTAGTGTGTGTATATATGTATGTGTGTGTGTGTGTGTGTGTGTGTGTATATAT